>CM055265.1:122410833-122491499 GCA_029237695.1 Conchocele bisecta | reverse complement strand
GTACGCTTACAACAAGTACCCATTCGTGTGTGCGGACGGACGGACGGACGGACAAGGGTAACACTAAATTCCCCCTCCACTATCGTGGTGAGGCATAAAAATATTCCAAAGGGTGTTCGAGTTATGCTCTGGATACAAAATCAGAGCACGAAACAACAAAGGGAGATAAGTAAACAAGAATTCCGCGGAATCAGATGCCTCGCCTTGTCCCGCCTTGACCTCGACGAGTCTGGGCCCGAAAGCGATTTTCACTGGCCCGAACATATAATACAATTATTGACTAGTGAGCCATAGAATATCAGATTATATTCTATGGCTCACTAGTCAATATTTGTTTTATTATATGATAATAGTCTGTATATAGCACTTACGACCTTATGCTACTAGACAAAAATTGAAAAAGAATTTGAAAAATAAAATGAAAAAAAAAAATGGAAATAAAAGTTTACAAATTAAAAATAATAATGCTTGCTACTGGAGCCCAGATTTTTTTTTTAATAGTCCTATATTTATCTACATATATCTGCACAGGTCCACATAATGCCACAATATTTTCCACACAGTTTACGGAAATGTAATATCCAATGTAGTAATTTACCTGTATAAATTACATGTGGTCAAGAGTGGTCAAGACTGGACATTTGCACATGCTAGCACATGCTAGCACATGGACAGGTGAATGGTTCTCCCAGTCTCTATTGTTCTCTCTACAGGTAAGGTGTACATAGCACACGAGAAAACGGGTCTTCATGCATTATTGTCCAGTTTGTAGAGTGCGCAAAACAAAAAAGGGAGATAACTAAAAAATTAGCTACGCAAGAGTTGTCATTCTTGTGCGCGACACACCTCCGGGTCGTGGTCTATGCATGTGTAAAGTTTCATGAAAATATTCCAAAGGGTGGTCGAGTTATGCTCCGGACAGGAAATCAGTGCGCAAAAACAAAAAAGGGAGATAACTAAAAAATTAGCTATGCAAGAGTTGTCATTCTTGTGCACGACACACCTTCGGTTCGTGGTGTAATTGAATGTTTCATAAAAATATTCCAAAGGGTGGTCGAGTTATGGTCAATCAGTGCGCGAAACAAAAAAGGGAGATAACTAAAAAATTAGCTATGCAACAGTTGTCATTCTTGTGCGAGACACACCTTCGGGTCGTGGTCTATGCATGTGTGAAGTTTCATGAAAATATTCCAAAGGGGGTCGAGTTATGCTCCGGACACGAAATCAGTGCGCGAAACAAAAAAAGGGAGATAACTAAAAAATTAGCTATGCAAGAGTTGTCATTCTTGTGCGCGACACACCTTCGGGTCGTCGTGGTCTATGCATGTGTGAAGTTTCATGAAAATATTCCAAAGGGTGTTCGAGTTATGCTCCGGACAAGAAGTGTCTGCGGCGGACGCGGACGCGGACGCGGACGCGGCCCGCTGTCAAATCCATAGTATCCCCCGACGGAGTCCGGGGGATACAATTAGCAGTCAATTTAAGTTGCGTTTGTAAAGCTTCAGATAGGTATATAAAATTAAAACATATTTGTCTTTTGAAAATGTTTTATTACATCATAATCAACACAATTTGAAACTAGGACGTAATATTTGTAATTTTAAATATAATGCGTATATGATCGGCCTATATCCATTTAATCAATGGGTTTGATGCGACGATTTAGGGTACATGGGGATCAGAATATTTTTTTTAAAACAAATGCCCTCATTTGTTAGCGGGAAGTCGATATGCAAATTTACTAGCTGAAATTTAAATTATGTCATTTAACGCAATCAGCTGACTGACACAATCATACTATACAAATAAATATTAAGGCATACACAACAAGTCAATGTTCACACTGAGATTTAATATGTAGTTTTTGTTCAATGACTAAATTACTTGAAAGCATAGTCCCACCTGGTCCGATTGAGGGCATGTGCAATATCTGACAAGCTATCTGTTTGTCAGCTGCAGGATTAGACTGATGCTGTAATTAAAAGTATGGCTTATGTTATAATTATGTGGCCAGTGTATGTGCCTGTCTGCTAGCAGCCTTATAACAGGTCGCACATGCAATGAGCCACTTTCTGACATATACAGCTGGAAAGTAAATGTCAGCCCCTAACCCCTCCTGCGGTTAAAGTGTTGGAATTTGCCACATAAGTCGTTATATTTACCACATTAACAACTGAATATACGCGTGCAGTCGTAATCAGTCATGCAAGTCCAGTTAACGTCCGCGGGCTATTGACAATGTTCCCGTTTATAATCCTTAAAACAACAAATTCCACACATGCCGGGTTCTCGTTTGATTCCACTGCAAATAATAAAATTTGGGTTGTATTGGTAACACCTCATGTCAGAGACAGCCTCTGGGATGTTGGATAATGATAAATGTCATAAAAGGTATTTTTGATTGGATAAATTGGCTAAATGATTTTGCGACCATTATAGACTCTACACTGATTTTCATTCAGCCATTTAATCACATTGCACGCTTCTAACACACACTAGATCTTTATCACTCGTAGGGGATGTCACTTGATCAGTCACTACACAGGTCGTAACTTTACTTACTAATTACTTATACATCATATAATAATATATCATTTGGATCAGGCTCATGGACAATTGAGAGAATGTTTGAATACATTGCAATTGGCTGCGGAAATATGTGACACATTTATACCTTCATGGACAAATGAACAAAGTATGTTACTAAACATGACATGGCATTGTTTACAAAATATCACAGAATTTGAGTAGAAACGAACTAATGAAATAATCAACATATTCTGCTAAAAATAATAAAAACCTTGCCGAATTTCAAGTTATCTGAGAATTATTGTTTTTCCTGATCATGAACTTGGAAGTTTTGGGCAGATTTACTTTCCGGAAGTGTGCTCATACAGCCATAGATGTTTGATTACCGAAAAACGACCAGCTGATCCTTCTGAGCCTATGCTGGTCATATAATTGTTGTTTCAGCTAACAGTTTACTTCACCTGTTAAAACGAAGTAATGTGTGCATGCGATTGCGGATTATTACAGGCGGCACATTCAAATGTGTCAGTCTTGCCAGTGTTACTGGATCACCTAGCCATTAAGTGTGGCCTAATATGATTGGCTGTTCAGCAAAAACCATATTTCGCCCCACTGGACAGCAATTGGTCAATGAGGTCACATGATATAACCCAACTAGTAGCAAATTATAGAATACAGTGTACTTATGACCCAGGCTTATGGTATATAGGCTTTATCATGTATGTCGTAAGTTTAGTTCCTTGCATACACCACGCAGCGATATAACCATGATAACAGTCGAAACTCTTTGTGAAAAACAAGACGGGTGTTTCAATAAATAAATACTGAACAGTGTAGACCATGATACATGTCTTGTAGTACCGAATACCGGGTACAACAATGGGGTACCAGTGATCATCGGGACGAACCTGATACGACAGTGCATGGAGACATGTGACAACAGGACCGATGTACCAGATGTGTGGAACATGGCATTCACATCGATGGAGTCCGGTGTTAGAAGCATTGGGGTAGCCAGATCCACAAACAAGGGACCCATTTCCGTGAAACCACAGGAAACTGTGATAGTCTCAGGACTAGTACGGAAGGGCGACATTTCTGGAACTGTTGTCACAGAACAGGGGAATAAGCTACATGGATGCCTAACAGTTTGTCCACGAGTAGTCTCCATCAACTCGTCGGCCAACATGGTTAGGATACTAGTGCGTATCTGTAACATCTCTGCCAAAGTCCTGACCATTTCACCAAAGGCATCACTTTGTGAAATTCAGGCAGCGAAGGTTCTACGCAGCTGGGATCCAGAGGAATGTTCGTCGTCACAGACACCGGAAACAACCGACCAGAACTTTGAGTCCGTTGGCATCAAAGTGGACTCAGATTGCTTAACGGAGGAGTAAAATCAGCAAGCCAAGACTCTGATCGGCAAGTGGACGCATGTATTCAGCAGAAATTACCGACCTGGGATGCACGGACATAGTTGAACATGGAATCACCCTATCGGATGACACAACGTTCAAAGATACATACCGGCGTATTCCACCCGGTATGTATGAGGGAAGTCCGTGAGCATCTAAAGGATATGTTAGCTGCGGGAGCCATACGTCCATCCCAGAGTCCTTTCTCGTCGAACGTGGTACTAGTACGCAAGAAGGACGGCAGCCTTCGCTTCTGCTTGGACTTTCGACGTCATAACGTCCGAACTACCCGCGACGCGTACAGTTTGCCGCGAATCGACGAGACGATCGACGCCTTGGCTGGCTCAAGATTCTTCTCCAAACTAGATCTCCGCTCGGGGTACTGGCTAGCCATGAAGGAAGAAGACAAGGCCAAGACCGCCTTCAGCGTGGGACCATTAGGCTTCTATGAATGCAACCGAATGGCCATTGGCTTGACGAATGCCCCGAGTACCTTGTATGGGAGATCTACACCTTCGAGATTGTCTCATCTACCTGGATGATATAATCATCTTTTCGCGGACCTTTGAAGATCACTGTACCAAGCTAGAAGCTGTATTACACAGACTTCCGCAACACCACCTCAAGTTGAAAGCGTGACAGTATCTCGGCCACATAGTGTCCGCCGATGGTAGCGAGACAGATCCCGAGAAGATCAGAGCAATACAAGAGTGGCCTATTCCAATCAGCATCAAAGACGTCCGGAAATTCCTTGGCTTCGCTGGTTATTATCGTAGGTTCGTCAAGGACTACTCCAAGATCGTCCGACCAATCAACGACCTACTGATAGGCCATCCAACCAACCAGAAGACAAAGAAGACCAAGAAACCAGTTCCCTGGGTTTGGAATGATGTTCATCAAGCAGCTTTCGATACCATTATCGACCGACTCACTACTCCACCCAACGTCGCCTACGCGGACTACACAAAGCCGTTTATCCTCCATACGGATGCCAGTGGCGATGGGCTCGGCGCTGTCCTCTACCAGGAACAGGATGGCATGGAGAATGTCATTGCCTATGCGAGTAGAAGCCTCCGGAATGCTGAGCGGAATTACCCCACCCACAAGCTGGAATTCCTGGCGATGAAATGGGCCATCACAGAGAAGTTCCATGACTTCCTGTATGGAAATACATTCGAAGTTAGAACTGACAACAATCCTTTAACATACGTTTAGAAATCAGCCAAACTGGATGCCACTTGTCATCGCTGGATAGCCGCGTTGTGAAACTACAACTTCAACATCGTGTACAGGAGCGGGAAAAGTAATACTGACACATATGTTCTGTCCAGATTACCTCAAAGGGATGAACATGTGTCAGAGGTGTTCACAGAAGCGGTAAAGGCCATCTGCCATGCAGCCCAAGTTCTGTCCCGTGATGTACCACTCGTTGAATGCAACGCGCTACTCACCCCAGCTGACTACAGTGATATCATTCCCACTGACGAGACAACTGGATTTAGCGACATCCTCGCGACAACAGACTCGACAGGAAGACACAGCTACACAGAAACTGCTGGGCCATTGGAATAAGCTGAGTGTACAGGATGGTGTTCTGTACAGGAAGTACCAACACCAAGAAGAGACGATTCTTCAACTAGTTCTTCCACTGGCTTACCGCGACCTTGCGTTTCAAGCACATCATGTAGAGATGGGTCACCAAGGGCGAGATCAAACCATTTCCCTGATCAAGGACCGATTCTTCTGGCCTCGAATGGACAAGGAGATCGCCGAACGTGTACAATGTTGCGAAAACTGTGTCAGGAGGAAAACACCATCCACGAACAGAACTGCCAACCTGGTTAACATTGAAACCAGTACACCAATGTAACTCCTATGCATGGATTACCTCAGTCTGGAAAGGTCCAAAGGCAGCTACGAAAACGTCATCGTGATTACAGATCAATTCACCAGATTGGCACATGCCATTCCAACCAAAAACCAGACCGCTCACACTACGGCCAAGGCGCTCTACGACTCCTTTTTCCAGTAGTATGGCTTTCCTAGCATGCTACACAGCGATCAAGGAAGAAACTTCGAGTCCGAAGTGATCAACGAACAGTGTAACATTGCCGGAGTGAAGAAAAGTCGAACAACGCCTTACCATCCTATGGGAAATGGGATGACGGAGAGGTTCAATCACACCTTGTGCAACATGCTGGGCACCTTAGAAGAACACCAGAAGCAACACTGGAAGTCCTATGTAGCGCCCATGGTTTACGCATACAACTGTACCCAGCATGAATGTACCCGATATAGTTCGTCTTTCTTGATGTTTGGAAGGCACCCGCGACTTGCAGTGGATGCCTTTCTCGGCCTTACAGAGAAATTATCTGGGACTTATGGATATGAAATAGTTCACATGTAGAACAGAACGCTAGTATCACGTTTAAGAAAACAAATAACTAAATGCAAATTTCATATGTGCCTACATGAAGTGAAGAATCTGTGAGTATTTGCTCGCAGATCATGTCACATTGAGGTCATACAGCCATAGTGATAGCTCTCGCCGCTTCACGTATTTCCCTCTCCAGCAACCACTCATACAAAAGAACACAATAATATCGAGAAAAGTAATGCGTTTACTGAGGTTCGAACTCTCGACCAGGTAGAATGAACACAATTTCTGCAATCGTGTGGATTTTCTCCCACTTTGATACCACTGAGCCACAGTACATGTTTATTATTGAGTACGAAGATACATGTGCAATATTATGCATACACGTGCACTCTAGCATATATCTATAATATACGAAAACGAGGCTATGATATTATAATACACCTGTTTTACCTATGTTCCGAACTGTGCAGAACCTGATCAGACTGTGCGGATGCACAGGCTGACCTTACCTGGATCTACAATGGTCGCAAAACTCGTAAGTCCCTATTCTCCAGTCACAGCCACATTGAAGGTTCATCGATCGGTAAGGCGTCCCGAACTAACATTGGTAGGCATGCTGTGAACGTATGTGACTTGTCACAACTAACAGATATAGTGGAGAGTACTGATGTATCGTGGACCCATGTCAAGACACTGAAGTGTTTTATCATCGGGAGATACAGCTACACAGTACAAGGGTCCTGGTACTACACGGTACGCCACTTTCCTAATCACATAACTTCTTCAAATGAGGCGCATAGCGCACAGTTTACCAGAAAAAGCATATTTTCACTGTGACGTGACGCGTACGAAAATAGGTGATGTCCGGAAATTAGTAGGAACATGATTTATCGGGAGATTGGAAGTCACAAGTAAACGGTTGCAAATAGAGAACAAGATACACTAAGTATACAGATACACCCATGTAAAGAAGAAACTAACGCAATACGTCATGATGAACACAGGATACATTTTCAATAAATGAAAACATGAACGCGTGGTTTTGTAGGCTGTTTTAAATCATACATTAATGCCCGCTTTTTAGCGAACATGTGAGTTGAACATATGCCACGCTAATTGACAACGGCTGATCAATGTCAATTTAACACTTACACTGCTGAATTAAATTTTGCCATCTGCTGTTTGCGTTCTATTTGCCAGTGTTCACATCAACAACATGGTTTGGTAGAACCTTGGAATTATTTCCATTGCTGTCAAACCATGTTTTGTTGAAATGTGAAACAAACGGGTCGCTGAACAAAACACGATGCCGTTTACGAAAATTGGATATCTTAATTAATAAAGCCGTAAATGTCGTGCTCCGATTGGGCTGAAAATTGGCATCCCGATTGGACTTTTGTCGATAAACACGATGCCGTTCACGAAAAATCGATATCTTAATTAACGACGGCGTAAATGACGGCGATTACAGCGCGGTCATTTGGTTTTGTATTACAGCTTTATACTTCTTAATATCATCGAGTCTTCGTGGGTAGCGACACATTCTACGAACGCTGCATTAGTGGGTTCGAATCTAGGTCAGTGAAATCGTCTGAGATCCAGTTGGACTTCTGATCTATATATTGTTTTCATGGTTGGACACTCGCCATCTTGTTGTGGGTTTTTTTTCAACCAACGGAAGTTACGTCCTTTACCTTTGACCGGCTCGCTAATTATAATTTACATATCCGCGTGAACACTGGAAACCATTTTTCCAACCAACGGAAGTACGGACTGATGTCGTGATTTACCTTGTGCGCGGCTCGCTAATTGTAACACAAGAGAAGTCCTCGAAGGCCGGACACACGGTAAATCACGAAACCAGTCCGTTCTTCCGCGGATTAGTAAATTACAATTAGCGAGCCGGTCAAATGTAAATGACGTCGCTTCTGTTGGTTTAAAAAAAAACAACAAGATGGCGGCCGTCTTACCGTGAAAACAATACAGATCCTTGGATAGCAATCATTATCGACATTCCCACAAAGTGCCTAGTTAACAACAATTCACCATTGTCGATTTAATCCTTACATTGTTGAATTGTATTTTGTCGTCTGCTGTTTGTGTTCTGTTTTCCATTTTTTTCACATCATCAACATTGTTTGGCAGAACTTTAGAATCCTTTCCAACGGAGAAGATTTTAAAGTGCGGTCAAACCATGTTTTATTGAGATAGAAAACGAAATCATCAACAGCAGCAGACGACAATGTTTGTTTCCCGCATTTGAAGGGTTCAAATATAATAGATATAGACGCATTGCGTTTGTGCTCCGAGAATAATGTTCACCTGATCTCAATTATAACGAACACAGCAAATATGGTTCTATGGAAAAGAATCGGACACATAAGTTGGCAGATATAAATTATTTAAATTCGAATTTGGTATCCACAATGTAAACAGTTAAGAGCAACGCGTGTTCGCAGTATATGATATAGACGTGTCTGTTTTTGTCATAATACACGGTTGATTGACGGGTATGCAAGCAGAGTTTAGCGATCTGTGTAGGCAATGTACACATAGACTATACAGCTTTAGATTGCATAATTACTGGCCTTTCTATTTGGTGCCGTGACCAGGATAACAAATTGCAATTTGGAAATTTGGACAAAAATATCAACGTCCCCAATTTGGATGAAATTTGGCATCCCGATAGGGTTTGCGTCGCTGAACACGATGTCGTTTACGAAAATTGTATATCTTAATTAACGACACGTAAACGCCGTCGAAAGAATCCAAACTTTGGACGGCAATTACAGTATTATTAATTGAGATAAAAAGTTTAAACGTCGTCGGATCCGGCTGAAAATTGGCATCCCTATACAATTTCGGTCGGTGAAAAGGATGGCGCAAATTACAAGTAGCGAGGCGGTCAAAGCACAGCATGATAGTACAACCTTAGTGGAATGCACGAGTGAAATATTAATAATTTTCAATGCAGGAAACAGAAATTATAACTTATTTCTCTGATGTTAAGTTTGTAAAGAGACCAAGTATTTGACTTTGACCTTGGGACCATCGGGGGTTGGACGGTCGTGGATTTGGCGCAGCATGGTAGTAGAGCCTTACAGGAATGCATGTGTGAAATATTAAGCATTTTAGTTTAAACATATTTTATTTGCATATTGTTTACAAGTTCATTGTCAATGCCAATGTTACTATATACAGTACTATACAGATGGGATTGGATTGAAAGCAAGCTTATTTAAATCCTCTCCCTAAGCATTTTAGATGAAGGAAATAGCAGTTATAAGATATTTCTCTGATGTTAAGTTTAGTGACAGACGGGCGGACAACCCGACTCCAGTATACCCCCGCAGGGTATCAAGAGCGACATTTCAATAGGCAATTTTAAAGGGGTATATCGTAACGTGTTTTCATCATGGCCCTGTGTAAAGTGGTTTAATTGAAGATATATGATCTTGTTGAACGGAACAATAAAGGAAATCCGATATTTACGAACCTATATGTTACCTATATGGGTGAAAGATAGAAACAACCCAGCGGTCCTAGTATTGTCATATATCTTAACTTAAACCCCTTTACACAGAGCCATAATGAAAACACGTTCCTATTTTTTTTATAGTATTTACTTTCAAAAAATCCTGATATGCCCCTTGAAGACCAAATATGGTAGATGATAAAAATAAAGAAATATGCATGTACATGTATATATGATTAGATATTTATTAAACTGCACATTTATTTTTGCAGATACGACATCGACAACGGCAGCAACAGCGTCATAGAAAGACTAAAGCTAATGCAGCATAAAACTAGAGGATTGTTTTTCAGACAAAAACATATGTCTCCCCCAATACCACCACTGCATGTTATCAGGACTTGGAAAAGTAGAAATTAAGGAGCAACAACATATATGTAGCTACCTTGTATTTACTGCATCAGTTAGCTGTATACTTTATATTAAAATAAAAAGTGATGAAAATTGAAACGCCAGGCATAACAAGTCGAAAGTATATGAATAATTGAGCGGACACCTAATATAATTAACATTATCGTATATGAGATTTTTGCCTAACAATGATTTCTATAAATGGCCACAGCTTTTCACAAGGCTAACAAAAGTTGGTGAAATTTTCAGAGCAAATGCGGTATTACATTCATTTGGTCTGACATTTTCACCAACTTTAGATCTCATTTACAGGAAATATGGCAATTTTTCATAACCATTAAATGTGCCCTTATTGGAGCCCCATGTAAAGTAAATGGAAATAAAACGAAAACTCTACCTCAAAAACGTAAAGTAACGTAATTTGACATTTACATATATAAACACACTGTATGCACAGGTGTGTAAATGATAACATATACATTGTATACATAAAAACAGCTGATCGCGCCTATTATTTTCTAACTACAACACAATGTGTAAATGTCACGCTAGTCAAGTGCCATAACTCCGTGAATACTGGATGAATCCGCATCTAAAACACCAGGTGCGCCACTTCACACGATGACCAGTATTCCTGTAAAGTTTCGCGACTAACTGAAATACTTTTGGAGATACGCACGACACAAGTTGAAAATCCCCACTTTTCACTAAGTCAAGAGCCATAACTCCGTGAATAGTGGATGAATCCGTATGTAAAACACCTGGTGAGCAATTTCACATGATGACCAGTATTCCTGTAAAGTTCCGCGACTCTAACTGAAATACTTTTGAAGATACGCGAGACACAAGTTGAATATCCCCACTTTCCAATAAGTCAAGGGCCATAACTCCGTGAATACTGGATGAATCCGCATGTAAAACACCTGGTGCGCAACTTCACACGATGACCAGTATTCCTGTAAAGTTTCGCGACTCTTAACTGAAATACTTTTGAAGATAAGCCCGACACAAGTTGAATATCCCCACTTTTCACTAAGTCAAGGGCCATAACTCCGTGAATACTGGATGAATCCGCATGTAAAACACCAGGTGCGCAACTTCACATGATGACCAGTATTCCTGTAAAGTTTCGCAACTCTAACTGAAATACTTTTGAAGATACGCGTGACACAAGTTGAATATCCCCACTTTTCACTAAGTCAAGGGCCATAACTCCATGAATACTGGATGAATCCGCATCTAAAACACCAGGTGTGCAACTTCACACGATGACCAGTATTCCTGTAAAGTTACGCGACTCTAACTGAAATACTTTTGGAGATACGTGCGACACAATTTGAAAATCCCCAGTTTTCACTAAGTCAAGGGCCATAACTCAGTGAATACTGTATGAATCCGCATCTAAAACACCAGGTGCGCAACTTCACACGATGACCAGTATTCATGTAAAGTTTCGCAACTATAACTGAAATACTTTTGATGATACGTGCGACAAAAGTTGAATATCCCCACTTTTCAATAAGCCAAGGGCCATAACTCCTTAAATACTGGATGAATCCGCATCTAAAACCCCAGGTGCGCAACTTCACACGATGACAAGTATTCCTGTACAGTTTCACGACTCTAATGCACGACACAAATTGTGTGACGGACGGACGGACGGACGGACAGACGGACAACCAAGCCAAAAACAATACGTCTCCCCATTCATGGGGGAGACATAAAAAACAATATGTCTCCTCATTCATGGGGGAGACCTAACTATTGACATACATAACCCTAGCATATATGAATAAAAATTAAACTATGCATGGTGTGTTCTCAGTTTACTGGTAATCAAATTTCAGCTATCAACATAGAATTAGTTGTAACCACTAACCAGTGATGGTTTTATGAGCATTATGCTAGTTCTTAAGAGAGATCATGGTGACATGTAGATGCATCATAACATGTAGGTGACTGTGATTTGAGAAATGGAACATTTGGTCTTTCAAACCAGTGTATATCTATGTAAGGCCGCAAATCCTGTCTGATCAGGCTCTGCACTTGTTGCCAATTACTTGCTTAGTTTTTCATCAGCCTCAAGCTCAGGCCACAAATTACACATTTTTCCAATCACAGTCTCGCATCAGTTGAGAATGGTTCTCAAACATTTTTCTACAAATATTACTTTCATTTGAACTGAATGTGCTAATAAAGAAAAATGCAATGGGACCACTTCTCCAAATGTAGTGGATGGTATGTCGGAGCATGTCATTTCACGATCAGGGTTCATCCTTCACCGGAATACCAAGGGAGACCTGGTTTGGCCCTCACATACGTCTTTGGCATTTTGTATGTGACAGTTGAATCTAGTTTATTATTCGTAATCATAATTAATTTAGGGGAAGGGGCCAAGTGACTTTGGTGTGGTCGTATGGACCTGGCATCAGGTCAGATTATTCTAATTTCAGGGCTGAATATATTTTTCCGATGTAAATATTCAGTTCTGATTCTGGGACTTCCCAGGTTCAAACGGGATTGAACCCGTTTGCCCGGCCTTATATGACCTTAGCTGTTGATAGGTCGTTAAAATTCTCCAAATACTTTATACGATATATCGTGATGGAAGGAAATCCCACTGATTAATGATGTCGTCGGTAGTTTGTTTGTTTGCTTGTTTGTTGGGGTTTAACGGTCTATCAACAGCTACGGTCATTTAAGGCCGGGTCAATGGGTTTAGTACTAAATCTGATATATTACCTGTACAAGTACATGTACATCGTACGTATGTCTGTAGTAGTTTTCATGAAACTTAACATCACATGTATAGATACACACAGAGAATGGAAGAATAGAACAAGGGTGTAATAGAAGGGGAAGTGCCACAATTGAGAAAACAACATGAAGTTGTTGTTAAAAATTAATATCCACAGGCATTTTTATTTAAAATGAATCTTCCAGTACATAGTCACTTGTCTGTGATATTCTAAGTTTCTAACATTAACATGATTAACGGTATTAACACTCATTCATTTCTAAATGTTTGCTGGTGGAGTTTCGTCTGATGCATATGTTGAACCCAACTACATTTCACACACACTGTGTTAGCTATACAGTTATTAATCTGCAATTTATATGTGTATACATCCAAGTGATTGTTGTTTCCATGAAAAAGTTAAAATTAAAACTGGCATCAAAGTGTTTGCAAGCCACTGGTTTATAACTACGCTGGTACATTTCTGTATTTGTGTGCTACTGATCTTGAAATTGATACGTATTTAGCACATTTGATGTCACAGAAAAAAATCTGAGTGCATGATGGTGTTGCAGAATATATGCCCTCCCCAATGTATTTACCACTACTCACAGGGGAGGGATATTCTCCCCACCCCACCCCCTTCCCCCACCCCCCCCCCCCCCCTACTCGTAGCGTTTGTGTTCCTCATAGGAAGGTGAAGTGAACGTGCTCCACACACGTTTGCTGTATAGTTACTAGCCAATCAAGTCCCTGTTTTACCGTTTGAAAATGGGTTTCTGTTTTTCTTATCCAATTAAAAATGCCATTTTTTCATGACGTAGCATTTCCTTTAAAAACTTTGCATGCGCATTGAAACAAAACTGGTAAACGGGTTTCCATGAAGATGTGTGCATGTGCAGTGATAACAAGAGCTGTAGGAGAACAGCATAGCTCGACTATGAGGGTTGTCGATGTACACATAGCTTGACAAACAAGGTGGTTGCGGCCTGCATAAAAATCTTAACCAAGGTTGACTAAAAACCTTAACCAAGGGAAATTAAGTAAGTAATTCAAGGTTAAATGTAGGTCAAGGTCAAATATAGATCAGGGGTTATTGATGTACATCCCTATGAGAAAAGGTTGTCCAAGTATGGTGTCTGTATGCACAATATTATTGCATGTACAAGCTTGACTAAAAACCGTAACCAAGGTTGACTAAAAACCTTAACCAAGGGGAATTAACTAAGTAATTCAAGACGAAATTTAGGTCAAAGTCAAATATAGATCAGGGGTTATTGATGTACATCACTAGGAGATGAAGTTGTGCAAATATGGTGTAGTAGTATTCCATATACAAGCTTGACTAAAAACCTTAACCAAGGGGGATTAACTTAGTAATTCAAGAGGAAATGTAGGTCAAGGTCAAATATAGATCAGGGGTTATTGATGTACATCCCTATGAGAAAAGGTTGTCCAAGTATGGTGTATGTATGCACAATAGTATTGCATGTACAAGCTTGACTAAAAACCTTAACCAAGGTTGACTAAAAACCTTAACCAAGGGGAATTAACTAAGTAATTCAAGAGGAAATGTAGGTCAAGGTCAAATATAGATCAGGGGTTATTGATGTACATCACTAGGAGATGAAGTTTTCCAAGTATGGTGGGTGTAGTGACGGTGACGCCGACGCTGGGGTGACAACATAAGCTCTAACTATTCTTCGAATAGTCGAGCTAAAAATAGTACTCCCAGCAGTGGTTGCAGTCTGTCCGAAAAAAAATAGGGGCAATGTGACGAAGAATTATTAAAAACAATATTTGGACAACAGTAACAAATATTAAATTGATTAACTTGCAAGAGATGTAATATGGCAAACCGTTTTCATAGTTATTCACAAAACAAGCTAAACTGTATTATATGTCTTGTATAAGAATATCAACTAAAATAAATAAGATATCTTAAATAAATTACATTACATAAGATAATAAATTTAAGATAAGCACTAAACTTTAGTAGATATTTTCTTAGTTAAAAGATGTATCATGATATAGTTATATAAGACATGTTATAAACTTCATAAGATATTTATATAGTATACTAGGTATCTTTTAAATTGTACATACATATATAATAAATATATCTTATAAACTGTGTACTATATCTACGAAACGTTAGTAGCTACATCATAAAGTATAATTATATGATACATGTAGCTTATACAGATACGGTAATAAAACATCTTGTAACCAATTATTAGTAGATATCTTGTTTACAAAAATAATATAGATATCATATAAAGCAGTCATTTATAATCTTTAGTAGATATGTTATAAATTGTCTTTATGCGATATCTTGGGGTGGAATAAATAGTAAATAGCATGTCATATATCAGGTTCTACAGTGGTCACAATTGTTTTAAGGTCCTTTTTAGCCGGTGGCTCATGGGTTATAGATCCCCACTTTTAACACATTTCATGCCGAATACTCATTCACAGATACGTACAGATATTTTGTTTCTATTTTCATTTCTCATTGCATTGCAAATGTATATTAATGCCACTCATTTGAACTGTCTCGCTGAGATAGTTAAAATGGGTGATAACAGTAACAACTTGTGTTGAGAAACAAAGAATATTGATATTGAGAAAAAGTGTTGGTATCTTTTTTTGGTGAATCAGTCGTACGGCAGTATAGAAGGGACCTGTACAATTATTTCTCTATCTCGTTACCACGAGTTATAGTGGAGGGACACTTTGAAGAGAAGTGGCTTAAAAACGATTTCTGTTCAACCCAAGAGAGCAAAAGCAACGACTATGCTAGATTGATACATAATACCTTCCTGAATATGAATCCGGTGTCAACAATCAAATTAGGTGGGACAAGGTCACTTTTGGGGTCATTAAGTGCAAAGCGGTCAAACGAGTTCAAAAACATATTTTATATCTATAGATGGCCATGTACATGCATATCATGCTTGAGGTATCAGACAACGTTGTTTAAATTGTTGAGTTTTCTTCCTTAGGACATATATGAAACGATTCGATTTTATGGTGGTTCAAATCGTTGTGTATTCTGCGATTTTCAAGATGGCCGCCAGGTATCAACATTTTGTATTAAATATATTTTGACTTGATTATTATATGGCGTTTGGTACTTACATTATGCGTGTAGATACATATAAATACGTTTAGATAACTTATAAAAACAATTAACCACTGATACATTCATATAAATACAAGATGGCCGCCAAATATTGACACAGACGTGCAGTAATTGTGTGTGGAATAACATAAATATATAGCTACTTGAGTAGTATATAGGGAGTCAAAATGATACCACCTGCGGTGGCATCATTTATATCCCTATATACTACCCCACCACCCCCGAAAAACCATAAATTGGTTAACGAGGAAATAGACCCCCACCAACCACGAAAAATTGGTCGTGAAAAAAAAACATAATGTTTTCCCCGACAGTAAATTTATGATAAAATAATTATTTCAATGTGCCCACGAGTGATATTTTGTTTATATTCCAACACCCCATTTTTCTCCTCCAATATAGCTAATTTATTTCGCAGATCAGCAACTAATTCTACCAGCTCTAGTCTACCACGTTCACCTGTAGCCACCTGACAGTGTAGTTGCTTATGTCTACAAAGAGTTTGGGCACTAACAAATTTACAAGGACATCTGGGGCATTGAAATTGCGGGGGGACACAAGGAATTTTTCTACGTCTCGCTAGATGCCTTCGTAGATATTCTTTACGCGTAAACGTCTTACAACAAGTCTCACACTCCATTATATATGTATGATGTGTTTATATTCAATTAGAAGTGAAAAAAACATAATGTTTTCAAAGACCAATTGAACAGATAAATTTCATAGGTTATATTACAGAAAATATGATAACGCCAGAAATCGAAAGTTTGAGAAGAGAAGCCGAATCTCTAGGGATTACTTATAGTAAACGGTTGAGAGTTAGGGGGTTGACAAATCTTATAAACTCCACAAAGAATGAGGGCGTTTATGAAGCGGTGGTTTACCCGCGCCCACAAACGAGGAGCCTTTAAAGATATATCCAAAGCGGAGGAAGTAGGTAACAGAATTCAAAAAGAAAGTATTGCGGGGTTAAGGGCTAGTGTAATCAAACCTTCAGCACAAATAATTTGTCCCAAATTAGACGCCAAAATAATAATAAGAAAAAATCTATCGTTAGCGCGATAGTGGAAAAAGGAGGTGAAGAAATATTGGGGGCTCACGATGAAACATTGGGAAAGGTAGAAAATGGAAGACGGGTAGTTACATTATCCTTTCGTAAAAACATTAACATTAACGAGTCTGAACGCATGTCTGATAAACTCGCTCCGTATCTAACAACCAATTTTTATTTGAGATATCTATTCTTACAAGCTAGAACATATGGAGGAAATTAAAAATGGAAAACCTAAAACTATAATATTTCACAAAAATCTCGGTGGTAGCGAACCACTATCATCAATGAAAACCGTTAAAAAATGGCTGTCAGATAAGGAGCAAACACGAATAATGTCCGATAAAATAGACAGACCAAATACAAAGTGGAAGTTTGTAAGGAATGGGTAGAGGTTGGTTTTTGTAAAGCTAATACAGGGTAGTAGGGGAATAGATTTGGGACTACATCCAAATCCAAAGAAGCAGCAGGAGGAGAACTTCCAGAATGGTTGAGGAATAGAAAAGGTATGTATTCTTTAGATAAGTATAATGACGATCTTTGTCTGTTCAGGTGTCTAGCTATGCACCTTGATAAAAAGATCAGACCCGACAGATGTACAGAAAAGGCGAAAGAACTTAGTAAGCAATATTTCGGTAGTAATGTGGTTTCACCAATTTCTTTTTCAGATCTGAAAAAGGTTGAAGAGTTTTTTAAAATCGGTATAGAAGTATATCAACCACTGAATGTAATGTATGGTGGTTGAAAAAGGTACCAGCGCACCATATAAGGCAATAGGTAATAAACCAATGACAATAGGACTGTTTAATAATCACGCATTTCTGATAAAAAACCTTAAAAACCTATCTAAAAATTTACGCCTGCGATAATTGCAAGCAGAAATTCACGAAAGCGAGTAATATGAAGAGACACGGACCAACATGTATGAGAGGTGAGACAAAAGTAATATGTGATGGTAATTATTTAGAGCGCCCGCGTTCGTCGTTCGAGAAAGCGTTTTACCCAAAAGGTTCTAACAGTTATGGGGCGATCGATTGGATGTATTCTGTAAAAGAAAAGCGGGAGGGAATTCACATTCACCACGAACAGTGCGGACACGGAGGTGAAGATGGATTTTAGGAGCTCCGGTAGATGGATACTGTCCAGAAACCAATACCGTATATCAATATCACGGCTGTTACTGGCACGGGTGTGAGATTCATGCAAAGCATAGAAAAGAAGAACGCGCATCCACTATGAGAAGAGATAAAGTTATTAGAAAAAGCAAAGAATTCAACCTAGTAGTTATGTGGGAATGCGAATTCCAAAGAACGGGTAAAGATATAAAGATCGGTTGTGACACTACTCTTTATCCATATAGATAGTATACGATTTTGAGGCGTATCTCCAGCCAGAAGTTGAAACTACCGTAATAGTTTAGAGTACGAAGCTGAGCACGTTCCGGCAAGCGTTAGTATAGGAGATAATTTCTCAGGAACAGTAACTCATATTTGTGATAAAGATCCCGCAAAACTTATAGAAAAATTCGTAGAAGATTTGAAAGTCAGGGGAAAAAGCTATAAGAGAAGAAGTGTGGTCAAGATATAGGTTTAATACAGATTTACGTAAAAACCAAATCGCCAAGATCGAACAGTGGATAGAGCAAGTACCGGTTATAGGTTTTAACAGCAGTAAGTACGATATAAACTTAATAAAGAATACCTAGTAGGCGAACTGGCATCAACAACAAAGAAAGTAATGGTCGGAAAACGTGCAAACGCAACAATATTTCTATTACTCCAGAGTTTAGATTTCTTGATGTAATACTTTATCAGGACCCGGTGTAAGTTTACGATAGTTGGATAAAAGCCTACGAATGCAAAGGACAGAAATCTTTCTTTCCTTATGAGTGGTTCGATTCTCCAGACAAAACTGGATTACCCAGGACTACCGGATATAGAGAATTGGTATTCCAAACTATCTGGGAAAATGTTAATAGATGAAACAGAATTAAGTAAATGTCGTAGAATTTTCGAAGAAAATAATATGAAAACTTTCAGAGATTGGTTGAAATATTATAACGATTTAGATGTAGCACCGTTCCTAGAAGCGGTTGGAAAAAATGTGTGAATTTTATAAACACAGAGGTGTGGATATTTTCAAAGATGCGGTAACACTACCTGGAGTAGCTATACAATATTTATTGAGAGGAACCATTAAAGAACAAAAATCTTCAAAGACGATTATACCGGAGGATGCTCTATATGCACCAAAAGAAGAAACATACGAAATGATGAAGGACGCTCTAGTTGGCGGTCCATCAATAGTATTTACACGATATGCAGAAGCTGGTGTTTCAAATATTAGATCTAATTCCTCAAATGAAATTAACAAACCTTGCAAGGCTGTTTTGGGGTACGATGCAAACGCGTTATATTTATCTACGTTAAATAAGAGATGCCGTGTGGGAGAGAAACTATACCATATAGATACCCCACATAACCCTAAATTTATTAAAAAGTTTTGTAAAAGAGTTTTATCTGGAGACTGGTTTGGGTTTGCGGAGGTGGATATAGAAGTTCACAACTTAAAAACATAAGTTTTCTGAAATGTCCCCAATATTTATAAACAGAGAAGTAGAGGTTGATGAAAGTTCCCACACACATGTTAAAATATTTGGAAGATACTGGAAGAACTAGAGGAAATGGAAGAAAATTGGTGGGATCTATGACCGCCACTAAAGTATTGCTGTACGCGCCACTGTTGAAAATGGTATTTAAAACACGGCCTAGAAATAACTGGAGTTCATCGTGTTATAGATTATATTAGTGGAAAAACCATTCGAATGGTTCGCAAAAGAAGTTACAGCGCAAGACGAACAGGTGATGTAGAACCAAATAAGAAACCAGTAGCCGACATAATGAAATTATTAGGAAACTCGTGTTGTGGAAAAATGATAGAGGCAACGGAGAGACATTTAAATACGACATATACACAAAACGAAACCTGTGTTGACAAAGCATTAAGATCTGCATTCTTTGACGATTTGGAAGAGATAGGAGATGCGTACGAAATATCTTCAAGAAAACCCAGGTGTGCGGTAAAGAGACCATTCCATTGTGGAATAGCGGTTTATCAACTAGCTAAAATTGAGAATGTTGGAATTTTACTACGAATTTCTAGATAATACGTAAAAAGAGAAGACTTTGAATTAATACAGATGGATACAGATAGTATGATATAGGAGTTAGTGGGAAAACGATAGAGGAATTGATTAGACCTAACTTACTAGACGAGTTTGAAAAAGAAAAAAATAAAGGTGGTTGGATTGGGATAAATGGAGCGAAAGAGAGCCCGGACTTTTCAAAATGGAATTTAGCGTGGGGATAGGGCGATAGCGTTATCTAGTAAGTGTTATTTCGTAGAAAAAATTAATTTCATAAAGTTAATTTGGAAACAAATTAAAATTAATAAAAACTCTGCGAAAGGAATGTCAAGAGGAATAACAATTTAAGTTGGGATAGATATAACGAGTACTAAGTGAAACTACAGAAGATGGAAAACACATTATAGATGTAGCACAAAATATGAGGAGGATAAAATGAAAGACGGTGTTTTGAAAACGTACTGTCAACAAAAATTAGGACTCTCGGCATACTACGATTAAAAGACGTGTGTTACCAGACGGAATCATACAGAACCTCTATTGATTTAAGTAAGGCGGCGGTAGCTGGGGTGTCAGAAGGCACCATAAGAAGTTCTTCGCGAACAAAACCGCGAGATGGACCATCAGCCAAATAATAGAGCACGGGCTCATCGGGTTTGGTAATAGAGCGATCCAGATGATATACATTCATTGACCACACGGGATCAGTCGCGCGGCGGCTGCCACCTTCGAGCTCTCCAGGTTGATAGAGGTACCGGACGTCAATATCTGATGGAAGTGCAATCGCCGATTGCTGCTCCTCTAAACCAACAGGTCGCCCGCGCGAGACGGCAGATGGGTTGCTCGTCACCCTTTTAAACTTGGTAGCATCTACAGGCTTCTTACCTATCAATCTGGTCACCTCTCCGTTCAGTGCGGAGACCACGGCGGGCAGTCTGGCCACCCACTCGGTCGATCGCGAATGAGGGTCTACAAGTTCTTTAGCGTATTGGTGTCCGAACAGTCTCTCAGCCAGGGTTCGATGAAGCGTTCCACGATCCCCTGGTCCCGGTGGATGTTGACGCGGCCGCGTCTGATAGAAACTTTATGCTTAGACAATAGATGAGAGGACCGCGCCCATGAACTCGCGGCCGGGATCGACCTGGAGAAGATTCGGCCATTTGAGAGGACTCCTCTTATATATTCGGGAAAGAGCCTCAGCCACTTCCTTAGACTCTTTAGTGGCCAACGGCTCAGCCCCCATTTATTAACGACTCGCTACGTCAACGATTGTCAGTGCGTACTTGTACGTCTTGCGACCGACGCGATCGTGAGGTAGAAACAGGAGGTCCGCTTGGTGAACTTGGTTCGGCACCGGCACGTCGAATTTCGGCCGCGGAATATTGTGAGGGCGCGGGTAAATAGATCTGCCAGATGGCCTGCTTCTTGAGCCATTCCTTGACAGCGTTTTCTGAAACCCGTGGTCGCCGCCGCGAGGTTCTTGATGGCCGTGAGTCCCTTCCAGTAGCCGCGTGGCTATAGTATGTATTCGACAGCTGCGCGTTAGTTTGGTATCAAGTTTGCGCGTGTTCATCGTATGCGAAGTATTCTAATATATCGGACAATCTCCAACATGCCCTCGCCAGTTCGTCCGGTAACTGCGTCGTTAATAATAAACCTTTGTTGGAAGTTTCGCTGCAGCCCCAATCGCGTTTGGGTTGGAACAGGAGAGGGGGAATCTAATTCATTCAATCTAGATTGGGAGTCCAATCCCCCAGGATTGGTGGAGGAATCTAACATCCGCTTTGCGAAAGGGTGGCGCTTTTCGTCCTCGCGCACGTCTCGAGAGAATCTCGGGCCAGACGAATCATACTCTTTGCACCAGGTAAACGATGTTTTTGGGCAGTGTAGCCTACATCGATCATAGCGTCATAAAGTTCGTCAACTAACATCGTTCTATATATATATATATTTTAAAAAAAAAAAATTGTTTTAATTAATTAATTTAAAATCTCGATTGAATATAGTAGCCGGCGAGACCCACCACACCCATTCCCACGATGATGAACGCGATCTCGCGGTCCTTTTGGGGCTCTGACGGTACATAGAAATCTGAAAGTTGGGGCTCGGGATCCATTGGATCGAGACTTTTGTGCGGGTATGCCAGCGAGTACTCGCGGTTGGCTTCTTCAACGTTCTGAAAAGTTTGTGTGGCGTGATTTTCGCGGCGAAGCTCTTCGTTAACCCAGTCCAGATGGGCGGTTCGTTTTTTCGACCACGCTTCCTTTGCGCTATTGAGTTGTTCTACAGCTAAATCGTGACGCTTACGCTCCTCATCCACGTTCGAGCTTTTCATTTTAGAGAATATAAAGTTGCTACCGCTGAACGCCAATGCGTTTACAAGCGCACCACCTACTATTACTGCGATTGAAGCCATTTATTTCCATATATTAACTGGTAGAATTCCAGCTTTAACTAGATAATATCGGGTCCAAACTGCGGCCGCTACATCTAAGGTCGCGAGCCCTACGTCTCTCACAGTAAAGTCCAATTTGGGAGCGGTTCCTCCTAGGGCCATCTTTGATAGTCGAGATACCCGATACTGAAACCAGATATCACCACGGCGTGATAAAGCGCATTCACTAACATTTTACCATCTTGTTCAGCCATTGTTATAATTATTGCATAAAAGGGGGTAAAAGGGGTCGCGATCAATGTTTAAATGGGGCGCATCCAAATTCAAACATTGTTGATGATTGGTGTTTAGTAACTTTCTTCTGAACATGGCTGGTTGTTTTTTCGGGTATTTACCACGCACAGGGCACCAACAACTGCCAGACTACCACCAATCAAACCAACTCCAATTTCGTGAATTGGGGTTCAGTCCAACTCCAACGGGAGTTGGTATTGGGTGACAAATTCAAAGAATTTGGGTGTGCTTCTAATTCGTGAATTTGGGGTGAAGTTGAACCCGATTGCTCTGTCTTCAGATGTTTTGCTGTCTCCGTCCCCATCAATTCAGGAATTTGCTGCAACCCCAATCTCGATTGGAGTTTAGCCTCTCGAAGCTCGGCGAGTATTTTATCTTGTTTAACTTTTCGGGTGGCAGCCGCCGCCCGCCCAGCTGCCTGTCTTTTGGGATTTTTTATATGCGGTATGTCATCCAGTGGCGGAGTAACACTCTGGTTCGATTGTGTTGGAGCAATCTGGTTAAACTCCGTCACTCTCGTGGGTGTGTCTTGTGTCATCATTTTCAGGGCTTATAGTTCGTGGGCATATATGTCCAAATTGACAGTGTTTACCCGTGGTCAACGCGGTTGTTAGTGGAGCTAAGTACATTCCAAACTTGTGATAAATTGAGCAGCATGCCGTTCTAAGAGTGTGTCCTATAAAAAGGGTCAGTCTCTAGATCGTGAATCAACCCTTCGGTGTTTGGTATAGGGAGAAGTCTACTAACGGCGGTAGCGTACAAATGAATAGCCGCCGATCCAAGAGTTTTTGTCATCTCTGCTCCCAATTTGGATTCGTATCGCGCATTACATTTTATCGATCTCCGCATCTGACATCTTATCCACCTGACAAACTGAGAGACGCCTACCTAGATTAATGCTCCGATGTCCCCCAGCAACCAGCGCAGCTAGACGCTCGCGTCGGCGCCGCATTTTCATTCGGAGTCGTTGCACTCACCCAATACCAATCTGCCGTTGGAGTTGGAGTTGGAGTTGATCCCGATTGCTCTGTCGGAGTTGATGTTTCATTATCTTTGGTAGTCGGAGTTGAGGTTTCTTCCATTAGCTGATCGAGAAGTTCGTCGCAGTTCATTTTTTTCAAAATTAGTAATTTAAATATTCTAACAAGTCTCATCACTTTAACATATTGCCAAGCGCACCACCGATACTTATGATCACCATTTATGTCGCAACAAAGCTCGCAGCGGAGCAGAAAATTGTTAACATTGTTAACCATTGTTCAGTATTTGTTCAGCATTGTTCAGCATTGTTCAGCAATTGCTAAGCATTGTTCAGCAATTGCTAAGCATTGTTAAGCATTGCAATAGCTTATTACTTTGTAATTTTCCTAATTTTTTCAAAATTATTAATTTAATTGATAACTTTATAGCAGTTGGTTGATCAGTCTTTAGCAGAAGCTTGGCGTGCTTAGTTTCGGAAAAGCATCTGTCGAACCTCCAGGCGCTCCTCGCGCGTTGGGATAACGTCATTCTCTCGAAGACAGTCATCGAATGAGTCTCGTCCTTGCAGTGAAAGAGGGCGACCCATTTCGTTTGCTCGCGCAGATCTTGAGGACGGCGTTGTATTTTTGAGTGGAGATCCATACGCTTTGCCTCGCATGGCGGCCAGAAAATGCGAGCTCGGAGAGCATGTCCTTCTTTTTGGTCATCGCCGCCTTGGCCGAGCAATCGTCAATCACATATAGGGTGGGCTCACCCTGGAATCTTTGGTATAAAAACACGCAACCAATCGTGAAGCCTATCACCCGGGTCAATAACGTATATCTCAGGGTCGGTCCATATCCACGGGCGCCGCTGATAAGTATCGTTGTGCCGCACAGTGGGACACAGGATCACAATGTGACGAAAGGCATCGCGGTAGGACTCCTCGAGCAAGTCGAGGATGAAAACCGTTTTTCCACATCCTGTCTGCCCACATATTATGGCAGAGTGAGCATCTCCAATCGTGAATTGGTATTGATTGATACATTTCTTAATTTTTTCAAAATTATGTATTAATAAATCGTTAGATGATTTTTTTATTAAATCAGTAGATCGCTGATACGTATCGACCATCTTCGATGTTGAGTTGTGCGTCTGTAATTATATATAAGTACACGTTCAATGGCCCAGCTCCGTCCGCCTCTTTGGTTATCTGGATCGTCACACCCTCACTAGCGTTCTCAACTTGGCGTCCGCTACCGTGTATTTGGTCATCGTCGCTGGCTCGCATGTCTAGCCATAACGCGTATTTGGTATTCAGGAACTCCGCGAGGGAGACGGCCGAGAGATGCAGGTCTTTGGCAACTGCTGCAACCTCCGGGAGAGCGCTTAGAGCCGGCAGCAAACTGCTTTCTTACTTCGTCCCACTGCTGGTGCTCGCGAAGACCCGCGCTGTAGAGTTGATTGGGGACTCCCTCGATCGTCACCTCTACCTTCGTGATTTTGGGGTTATAGAATCTGTCGGTTTTTCTAACACCGAGCGCTACCCGAGCCTCCTCGAACAACATCAGTATACCTTTCATCGAGCGGGCGGGTACGTTGACGTTAATATTCCACAATGTGTCGCCTTTGTCTTTCGTCATCTTGCGATGGCGAAGAACTCGGTCGTAAAGTATGGCAACGCGCCCTGCGTACTGGGTTCTGATCAATCGCGCGAGTTCGGGCATCGTGACCATGTCGTACTCCAGCGAAACATTATCGATCGTATACGGTCGATAACATTGTCGCTGGCTATGATAACTCGGCCGTAGTCGTTGAACGTTAGTTCGTATTCGAGGCGGTCAGCCAAAGCGCTCTGATAGTAGGGCATGTGACTCTCCAGCAACTCAAAGTCGAGCGGGATGTAGAAGCGGTTGCCGTAAGCGCCCGCGGACCGCGTTGTCACTAGCGTTGTTATCTACCTTGTTAGCAGCCCCGATTCTAAGTTTGGTTACGTTTCTTATTTTTGCTGGTGTCAATACCTTGATAGACAGCGTTTTCAAGCTCGTGTGACGTCTTCCACAGGTCTGATAGCAATGGTAGACGTCGCTGTCGTCGATCGACATCACCTCATTACCAGAAATCTTTATCATTGGTCTTCTTGACGATGGCGCGACCCAGGTTCTGAACGACGGTTCGGTCCGCGTCCGTCGACGTTAGCGAAAATAGTGAAAGCGAGGCGAACAGTACCCGGCACAATGACGTCGTTAGCCTCCGAAGGTTGGGGAAGCGGACTAAGAGCTGCTGGTTTCTGGTCGATCGTCGATGGGTTGTTCGTAATAACGACACTCTGTCTCACGCCTTTTGCCCCGAGGGGCTCACGCAGTCTGCGGTATGGATTGAGTTTGCGACCGTATTGATCGAGACATAATTAATGTTTTCAAAATTATTGAAACTATTAAACCCGTATGGTTTTGTCTTTAATACATAATTAATTTTAATTATAAATATGGCTGATTACGATGTTGAAATGGATGAAATCGGCAGAGACAATTACTCGATGGTGATGATAATTTCGAGGATTCCCTCGAGACTCCAGTTCCAATCCAATCACAATTGGGTGGCGCTACCACTAGTCAAAGTCAGGAATTACTCGAGGGAGCTGTAAACGACTACTACAACAGTTTGACAGCAGAAAAATGGTCTGGTCCCCTCTGTCGGTCGTGACTACTCCAAGTTCAAATTTGATATGAACGGTAGATTGCGACTAAAAGCAGCATCAAAATATTTCCAATAGTCAACACGAGGACCGGTGAAACCCCTAGCACTGGGCACCATTGCCGGAAAACCCGGGCGGTGGCCGATTCATAAGGGACGAACTAGGATTCACGGATTGGAAGAGGGTAAAACAATTATACCGGCCCGCGCTGTAGAGGCCCTACAGTCTACCGACGAAACTATAGCGAAGACGGCCACCGCGATAGAAAAGGTCGAGCTCAGCGAGGTCCCTCAAATAGCCACCGACGTTATTAACACGATGGAGACCACGTTCAGCGTCCAATCGCAAATGGGAAAAATACTCAACGATGACCCACCGTTACCTCTTCGCGAACTCCGTGGACTCGATAAGGCTCTACAAACGGTCCGGGGCCAGGGGCGAACTGGTCCTTAACCTCTCCAAACTCACGGCGCTGGATGAACATATCGTGCTAGAAGAAGAAAACTGGAGGAAGCCGGTGACGATAGAGAAGTCTACGAGCGGATCGCGAACGACTGCGGTCTTTGCGGGATGAAAGAGAAGCTCGCTTGGAGGCCGCCTCGGCTAACCGTGAGGCTCTCCGCACACAAATAAGTCGGATCCGTGATAAATCTCGAGGGTCCTGCACGAGGAGACGACACTCGGTGAGGTCTTCGCACTCTGTTCAGAGAGCAGGGCGTCACGATAGCAAGCATCCTCGTTGCTATCGGCATGACTATATCGACCATAGTTCTAGCTTTCACTGGTGGCGGCGCCACCACCCGCTCCAGCACCAGCACCCGCTCCATCCGGTGGAGCCAAGGATGTGGATACAACTAAAAGCCCTCGCCAGTCTTCTAGCTAAATTAGCTGGAAAGGCGGCTGCCGCACTACCTGGACTGATCGGAAGTATCGTTTCTTACTTGCTATCTATATTATCAAAAACGGCCGGATGGCTAGCCAAAAATACCTGGGCTTTAATCGTGGCAATCGCCGGTCTCCTATTATTCTCTGTCAGAGAGTTCCTACAACCAAAGCGTAAATAATCCGATCGCCACGAGGGTGATGACGAGCCCTAATTTCTCCTCCTCGTGTGTTGTGCTTCCAATTTCACCTAAATTGTAATTGATTGGTGTTTCTCCAATCGCGATTGGTCTGTTGATGGATCTCGATGGTTCATCCAATTTACGAATTGGGGGTACTGGGTTCGATTTACGAATTGGTGGAGGTGTATCCATTTTGTGTTTTATGAAATCGGTTCCACTGTTGGGGTGCGCTTGATGATATCCGTGTTCACGTTACCGTTGTGGCCTATTTTTTGATTGGCGGTGGCGATTACGATCTGATTATTGTAACGTCAACCGGGTCGTCTCGTAGTATCATATTGCTCGGGCGCCATATAAAGACCTATTCCAAATACATTGTCTACTGGGGTGCTGGCATTCTGTAAAACGTCTTGATAATTCTGGATCGCCTTCTCCAGGTCCACCCTAGCTAGATGGCGTCCTCTACAAGTGCCAAGAATTGTTTTTGTGCATCAAACGCCGTTCCCGTGCCCAGTATAGAACTGCGAGTTTGCTTCTGTGCGCCGAGGATGGCCCAGACGTACGTGCGAATGGAGTCGTTGACGCGAGTAACCCGGCCTGCGTGAACCCTACCCTTATCTAACATAAATGTACCCCACGCGTCCTGAACCTCAGCAGCCTGCTGTATGTAATCGACGTGAGCCCGTTTCGGAGGTAACATTTTACAAGAAAAAAACACGCCACAGTGCGACCTCCAGACACTTCCGGCCCGAATTGTCATAGTCGCGGGGTCAAAATTCCCGGCGTTCCGACTGACGATGTGGTCACCGGAGTGATCGTGTCTAAAAATCAGTCTGTGTCCAATTCCCGGACTGGCCGTGAATGAGAACGTCCCGAGGCCGGTGCTGGTAGGAAATGCTTTCTGTCTCCAGTCCGCGTCTTTTGAAACGTTAAATTCGTTACACAGTCTTTCAAAGGCCATACGGTCGTATGCGTTGGAAATGGGATCCCAGGCGTCGTCTTGAGGTAGTGAAAATACTAGTTCTTTGAGAATCCTCCTAATAGTATAATCACGTGAAAGTTGTAGACACTTTGGAGCATGACATTCTTGGGATGTCAGATGGTCTTTATATGAAACTCCACACCCGGCTGTTGCGCACCATACAGCGAAATTTATTTGGTTCTGCCAAAACTGCATCGGTGTTGCTTTCCACCCGTTTACCACCTCCATCGTAGTAAATCTTGGGCAGCCTATATTGTTCAAAGATATTAGGGAAATTGGTGGCAAAGCCGCTGTCCGGTCTAACCGTTACGGTTGGGTGTACAAGGGGGTTAACAACGTCTTTTTGTGTGTATTTACCTCCGACCGCGTACTTTACATTAGAGCTAAAGCTAAATGCTTTGGTATCCATTGAAAGATATTATTATGTTTGCTACTATAACTAATGTTCAAAAAGGGAGTTGTGAACTTCAAAAATTAATAGACAACTGCTGCGGAAAACGCCGGGTAGGCCTTAGATCAATCACGTTCACGGTTGGGTGGAAAAACATTGAAATAGAACAGCTAGGCTATCTTTTCCGGAGATGGTGATATAGATCTAGAGACCGCCGATAGTCCTGCAGAAGTATTGAGACGCTTTCGGGAGACAGTTGCCGCATTACTTCCTGGCCTTTGGGGTTTCGGAGATCTCCAAGCTTTAATCGCAAGGAATATGCCTGGTATTTGCACTCTCACAGTCTCAAAAGCCACGGGGCTTGCGACATTGTCCGCTGATAAAAAAAATAAAGATCACTCCGAGGTTGGGCCTCAATGTTAGGATTTAAATTTGCACCACCTTACAACGAGGAAGAAGGGCTTCGTACCCCGTTTGCACTTTGTCTTCCCGTGGGCGAGCACCGCGGCGATACCCCAGTAAACTTCGCCTTCACGAAAACTCCTCGGGGTGCACCTTGATCGGGTGACATCGTACAAACACGGTAGACGGATCCCCCAGCACATTACTGAAAACTGTGCCCGCCAGCGACTGTTTTCTATGGCGAGACTGTGACCTTAGATTTCCCACACCCCGAGATGAAAGTTTTGGAATCGGACATCCACGAGTTGAAGATTTCTATTCTTGATGATAAAGGGAGAGAGTTGAAGAACGATTACCCGATTTCGGTCGTCCTAGAAATTTCAAATTAATTAATTAATTTTAATAAAATTATTTAGAATTAAACGTATGTTCGTAATATATATTATCAACATTATGAGTATATACGGGACCAGGTAGTTCTTCCGATTGGGTGACAAATTCAAATAATTTGGAAACGGCAGAAGGGGGATTCATCCCGACAGAGGGCGACTTTTTTAACTACCCAAAAAACAAAGGCCTTGAATCAATAGAACTATATCGAGGGCCACGGACGAGATTCACAAAAGTCTACTATCACAACTTAGAGAATATGCCCTGGCTGTGAATACACAAAGTCGTGAAGAAACGCATACGGAACTAAACGAAACTAGTAAAAAAATAACCAATTTAGAAAAGAGGCCCGGTTGGGGATTTGATAAAGCCCGAGAAGACGCCAGATTGACATTACGGCGGTTTATGATGCGTTGCGCTTAGAAGACTCTCTCAACAAAAGAAGCTACACTTGCTGAATTAGACGGGAAAATAATCGATTTTCGAAAAGAGGCCACGTCGGTGGGTATTGAGAAAGCCCGAGAAGACCACCAGGCGGGATATTACGGAAGCTTATAGGGTGTTGCTCTTAGAGGACTCTATCAACAGAGAAGCGACACTTACCGAACTAGATGAAAAAATAACAGAATTTCAAAAAGAGGCCCGGTCGGGTATTGATAAAGCCTTAGGAGGCCACCAGGCGACCATTACGGAGGCTTATGATGCGTTGCGCTTAGAGGACTCTCTCAGCAGAGAAGCGGCACTTACCGAACTAGATGAAAAAATAACCGAAGTTTCTGATAAACTGAAACATGATCGTATAGCCGCGACCAAAGCTCTTGAGGAGGCCTCTTATGAGATTCGTACTGAGGCATATAACGCAAACAGGGCGCTTGCCGGAATAGTGAAAACAATGAAAACACCAAAACGTGTCATAACAGTTTGGGCTGAGAAGCGGGGCCCATTGGTTGTGGGGCACTATGAATATTCGTTCGGTGCCAAAGCGAGTAATAAATATGGGGGATACACTATGACAGCTGCAGGTGAAGTTATCCAAATGGCGGTCTGCTCGGTTAATGCTAATGGTAAACCTGTGGGCGCGGTCGCGATAAATATTGTAGTAGATGGGGAAGAACGGGGGGTTGGAGTCACTAAAATCTCTGGAGATAGTTCGACGATTGTTTCGTTCGCCGGTAATGATCGAATTAGACTTTCCAAAGGTAGTGTTATTAACTTTGTTACGAAAATCGGTGACTCAGAGAGTTCTTCCACTATTGTCTCATTGTTAATTGAACTTATTGTGTAAATACTAATATATTGAAATAAATTTAACTATGAACGAATCACCATATCCAACTCTCAATACCACTCCACCAACACTGTATCCAACTCTCAATACCACTCCACCAACACTATATCCAATTAACGAAAGAAGTTCAGATTTTAGGTTGAATAATATCGTCGCTATGCAGGATATTTTAGTTAGAGAATGTGCAAATAGAAAAGACACGCTAACAAATATAAGCGCGCGGCAAACATAGCTGAAGCATCTAGTACGGTTCTGGCAAGTGTTTCTGTGTTGTGTGGGGCGGGGACTGCTGCAACGCTATCTACAATTGTAATGGTTCCACTTGCAGGGGTTTTGAGTGGAATTACCGTTTTATCTGGAACACTTTGTATGGTAATTAGGGCGGTGGGTGGAAAACTCGAGAAAAAAAGTAGAAAACATGATAGAATATCCGTTCTCGCTAGGTCTAAGAAAAATAGCATCGACGTTATGGTGTCCAAAGCGTTGGCCGATAAGAAAATATCAAATTTAGAGTTTGAATCCGTGGTGGAAGAAATGGGGAGATATGAAGAATTAAAAAATGATATAAGGATCAAGGCGCGCGCCACCATGCCCAAAATTGAGTGTACTGATTGGGATAAATTTAGGGTAAAACTTGGAAATAAAGTCGGAGGAAATGTTACAGCACCATTATAAAATAATTTTTAAAAAAAATTTTTTTTTCTTAATTTTATAATTTTCCTAATTTTTTCAAAATTATTTTATATTGGTGCAGTAAACAAATTTACATACCTATACAACATGTGTTTTTCACTGAGAATTACAAATTCAGTCGAGGATTACACTGTACACACCATCTGTGTAATTGATACACTCGGCTCTGTTTACCTTGGCTATCAATTTACGCATGGTTCATAACCCGTGTAATTGATAATTGTACAACACTAGGTAATGTTTATCATAACAGCCTACATGGTCGTGTGGGTTAAGGAGATACTCTATAGAGACGAGGGTCGTGGGTTCGCGCCGCGGTTAGAGCTAAACATTTTTATTTATTTATTTATATCCCTACAAATGTGGTCGCTATGGTAAACAACTGCTTGACAACGGCGTTCGGAGTCCGACCGCTTGAGGTTCATGAAAAATAAATTGCCAGTTTACAAAAAAATAAATGGGCAGACAACTCCGGCCTCTTGAGGTTGATGAAAAATAAATTACCAGTTTACAAAAAAAATTAGCAGACAACTCCGACCGTTGTCATGATGTTATTTGTCTTAGTATCAACATTGCTGTTCAATAATAATTTTTTCAATATCTTTATAAGCGATATCGTAGAAATGTATATTCGTAAATAAATCGTTGGGTTTTAACAATTTTATATAATACACCTTAGTTTCATATCCGATACGCATTATCCGTCTTAATGTTTGTATTTGCCTCTTGTATGGTTGACATAATTGCCGGTATAATATTGTAGATGCAACGTTTTTATCGGAGCGTAATAAATTACGCTGGTATTTCATATATTCGATATCGCCTAGTGTTCTCATTTTATAGAATTTATATACAGGATTATAACCCCATAATTGATTCATAAATTTCTTCAACACAGTTATTAAAATTTTCAATTCCAATTTGTATTGTATTATCCATTTTCTCTAATAGTTGTTTTTTTTCTGTTCAATAATTTCCAATTTCTTCTAATAATTTTCCAATTTCTTCGTTAAATAAAAGCCATATTGTAGAAACGCATTATCCGTAAACGAATCTTTGATTTTAAACTGTTTTATTTTATATTTAGTTTGATATATTTCGGTAGTGTTTCTACGATCCTATTGATCCTATTTAGTCGCTTCATTACATAAATTGAGACTTATACCGGCGACATAATTGCGGTTTATATTGTAAAAATAAATGCAACGTTTTTATCGCAGCGTAATAAATTACGCTGATATTTCATGTATTCGATACCACATAGTATTGTCATTTTACCGTGTTTTAATACTGTAGAAACCAGCGGCGTAAAATTCTTCAGCAAGGTCATTATACAATTCCAATTCGTTGCGTATTTTATTATCCATTTTGTTATAATATTATAACCTATTAAATTTATAGTTCAATTGGACGTGAAAAAAACATAAGGTATTTATGACACCACCTATAATTGGACTACAATTCGACATCGTCGAAATAAATTAGCTATATTGGAGGAGAAAAATGGGGTGGGGGTGTTGGAATATAAACTATCACTCGTGGGCACATTGAAATAATTATTTTATCATAAATTTACTGTCGGGAAAACATTATGTTTTTTTTTTTCACGACCAATTTTTCGTGGTTGGTGGGAGACAATTTCCTCGTTAACCAATTTTTGATTTTTCGGGGGTGGTGGGGGTAGTATAAAGGGTTATAAATGATGCCACCGCAGGTGGTATCATTTTGACTCCCTTTATACTACTACTTGTGTTCCAAACTGTACCGAATGATGTTTTGCCGCAAAACAAAGGTACATCAAAGATGGCCGCCAACATGGATACAATTTCTGACATGGCTGTATTAAGTAGGGTAGTCATCAACGACATAGCATATGCTACACCCTAAATCAATGTTTCAGTGTTTCCGATGACAACATAAAGAATACTATTTATGACCGCCATTTTGGTTACCAAGATGGCTAATATATGGCCTAGTTTTATAATATTAGCTATCAACAAAATATTTGTACAACTCATGGATAGCACTAGTTTCTAGCTGTAACATGGTAATGGATAGTAAACGATTACATAGTCACCGTCTTTGATTTCATGCATTTGAGTGTCTAATACCTGTATTCTGACAGAAATAAAATAAAATAGAGCTGTGCTCAGATTATGCTTGTCGGCCGGCTGGTTTTCACGTCCAGGTGGTGGTTGCATGATCAGATAACTTTTGTAATCAAGGGGCCAAATATAGTTTTGTCTTTAACATTAATTATCAACTAGATTGGTCAGTAAGCGAGGCTTACGGAATACCCCCCGCGTGGGCCCAGGTATCCCTAAAATATGTAAAAATGTCCAAGTGTGTGGGCTTGTGACCTTGACTCTGGGATTAGCGCGAGCGGCATGAACGTGAATTTGTCACAGGGTGGTAAGAGGTCCATTGGAGCAATGAGTGTGTGAAATGTGAAGCAGATCCGAGCAAGGAAATAGAAGTTATAACCGATTTCTCTGATGTTAAGTTTTGTAAAAAGACTACTGTATAACCTCGAATTAACGCCCCTGGAGGCGTTACATTTTACAAAGGGGGGGGGGGGGGGAGGGGGGGGGGGGGGCGTTATTCGCCAGTAAAAAAAGATAAAAAAAATTACCAAGGTCCGCCAATTTCAAACACAAATAAGGATTTAAGGATTATTTGTGTTTGAAATTGGCGGTCATTGGTAAAAAAAAAAATATTATTTGGGTTATTAGGAGGGGGGCGTTTAATTCGAGGTTATACGGTATGTATGTGACGTTGACCTCGAGATCAGCGGGGATTTGTTACAGCATATGAAATATTAAGAATTTTCAATGAAAGAAATAGAAGTTATAACATATTTCTCTGATGTTAAGTTTTGTAAAGAGACTAAGTATGTGACCTTGACCTTGGGATCAGCGGGGGTTGGACAGTCGTATATTTGTCACAGCATGATAGTACAACCTTAGAGAAATGCACAAGTGAAATAATAAGAATTTTCAATGAAGGAAATAGAAGTTATAACTTATTTCTCTGATGTTAAGTTTTGTAAAGAGACTAAGTATTTGACCTTGTCATTGGGATCAGTGGGGGTTGGACGGTCATGGATTTGGCACAGCATGGTATTAGAGCCTTACAGGAATGCATGTGTGAAATATTAAGAATTTTAGATGAAGGAAATAGAGGTTAGAACAATATTTCTCTGATGTTAAGTTTTGTAAAGATACTAAGTATTTGACCTTGACCTTGGGATCAGCGGGGGTTGGACGGTCGTGGATTTGGCACAGCATGGTAGTAGAGCCTTACAGGAATGCATGTGTGAAATATTAAGCATTTTAGATGAAGGAAATAGAAGTTAGAACAATATTTCTCTGATGTTAAGTTTTGTAAAGAGACTAAGTATTTGACCTTGATCTTGGTATCAGCGGGGGTTGGATGGTCGTGGATTTGACACAGCATGGTAGTAGAGCCTTACAGGAATGCATGTGTGAAATATTAAGCATTTTAGATGAAGGAAATAGAAGTTATAACAATATTTCTCTGATGTTAAGTTTTGTAAAGAGACTAAGTATTTGACCTTGACCTTGGGATGTGCGGGGGTTGGACGGTCGTGGATTTGGCACAGCATGGTAGTAGAGCCTTACAGGAATGCATGTGTGAAATATTAAGCATTTTAGATGAAGGAAATAGAAGTTATAACAATATTTCTCTGATGTTAAGTTTACGGACTAAGTATTTGACCTTGACCTTGGGATCTGCGGGGGTTGGACGGTCGTGGATTTGGCACAGCATGGTAGTAGAGCCTTACAGGAATGCATGTGTGAACGGACGGACGGACGGACGGACGGACGGCGGACAACCTGACTCCAGTATACCCCCCCCCCCCACAACTAGTTGCGGGAGGTATACTGAGCAAAACTAGAAACGTCCCTCCATGTTTAAGGAAAGATTCATCAAAAACCAAAAGGGCTACTTTTAAAAATCAAAATGGAAAAACAAGTTCATTCATTTCTGTATCAAAGCCAATAAATTGCATTTGGATATCTTGTTAAATATTCGAGAGATAACCGGCCAAGGGCGGTAGGGGTCAAAATCAAAAATCACAAAAACTCAGAAATGTGTTACTTAATGTTTAGAGATGGAATTTCAATAAGTAATGTAGCAAATTCAGTAAAATCTCGTTAGTACCGAGTGTGGCCACCATTTGCATGAATGCATGCAATGATCCTACGCCGCATCGACGTGACGTAACGCAATACCAGTGCGTTGGGCAAATTCCTCCATTCCCGTTGTAACGCCCGTGTAAGATCGCGAACATTGTCAATCTGATGGTTAGCTCGTGCTTTGCGGCCCAGCTCATCCCATATGTGCTCAATGGGATTGAGATCCGGGGAGACCGCGGGCCATGGCATGACGTTCGACGTTGTTTTGCTGTAAGTATTGAGTGGTGACCCTGGCTACGTGAGGGCGGGCATTGTCGTGCATCAATGTCACACCAGGACCATGCTGACGGATAAATGGTAAGGCATGTGCATTTAGCACATCTGCAACATAACGTTGTGCATTGATGTTGCCCTGTACAACAACCAAATCTGTCTTCCGGTTTCCCATGATCCCACCCCAGACCATTACGCTCCCTCCCCCAAACCTGTTCTTCTCAACAATGCAACAATCGGTGAATCTTTCATTTGTACGCCTGTATACCCGTAATCTTCCGTCAGCATGACTAACTGTGAACCGAGATTCATCGGTGAACAAAACTCGGTTCCAGTCAGCCTTCTCCAGTTCAGATGACGTCGCGCGCCCATAACAGTCTGGCAGCACGGTGACGTTGGGTCATTATCTGACCAGTGTACGGGCGGCGTGCCCGGATTGGTTGGGCGTTACGACGTAACCGGTTGCAAATGGTCTGCCCTGAGACACCGTATCGCCTAGCAGTGATTGTGGCTGCCAATCGACGTTGACGTAAGTGCGTCAACGTAATGTAACGATCGGCTCTAGCCGTCGTTACACGAGGCCTACCAGGTCGCTGCCGGTCGTGAACAGCCCCAGTCTGCTGGTACCGAGCTGCAAGACGATCAATCGTCTTCCGACAGCAACCAAACCGAGGCGCGACCGCCCTGGCGGCCATCCCACCGCAAGCATCCCAATTGCCTGATTTCGCTCGTTTTCGGAAAGCCGTGGCATATCGAAAACAGTGAAAAATTAAATTTTTTTTTTGTTTTTTTTAATTTTCCGAATAGCCCCTATCGCATGAATGGTACGACATGAACTGAATCACCTTATCGATGACAAGTATAGCGTGCACGTGCAAAAAGTGGAAATCAACGTTCCGGTCACTGGCCGCTATGTAAACCGTGTGTATCGGCTAAACTCTACACGATCGTATTCTGAACATCGCCACGGTTTCAAATGCATGTACTTTGAACATGTGGTACATACATAGACAGAGCTACACCGGCTATAAAACAGGGACGTTTCTAGTTTTGTTGAGTATATAATTAAATAATATCTTACTGTTAAATGCCGAATATCAACAAAATATTAGACAAAATATTTCTTTAGTTGCTGAAACGAATGAAGGTGCAAATCCTAATACATTATGGGAGATAATAAAAGGAACGATTAGAAATGAAACTATAAGATTTGCTTCAATAGAAAAGAAAAAAACAGTAAATATAGAAAAAAAGTTAACGGATGAAATAAATAAATTAGAATCAGAATACTCTAATACTACAGAGGAAGACCTTTTAACAAAACTAAATAATAAGAAGGACCAACTACATAATATACACGAAGAACGGGTTAGAGGAATAATATTAAGAACTAAAGCTGAATGGATAGAGGGTGGAGAAAAGAATACAAAATACTTTTCTAATCGCGAAAAGAAACGGGCAGAAAATAAAACTATAACTAGACTGAATATAAATAATAATATTATTACACATGACAACGAAATACTACATGAGCAGCAAGAATATTATAAAAAAGTTATATACAAAAAAAGACATGCAGGCAACTACCGGTAATCATGATTTTTTCCCGAATAATAATGAACATATACTATCGGAAGAAGAGAAACAAAATTGTGAAGGCATGTTATCTGAATATGAATGTAAGAATTGCATAAAAGAAATGAAAAATAACAAAAGTCCAGGTTCAGATGGTATTACGGTTGAATTTTACAAACTATTCTGGAATGATATCAAAGAGTATTTTATAAATTCCATGAATTATTCATTAGAGAAGGGAAACTTGAGCGAATTACAAAAACAGGGAGTAATAACATTAATACCAAAAAAGACAGTGATGTATCCATTCTTACAAACTGGAGACCGATATCCCTTCTTAATGTCGATTATAAAATTGCTACAAAAGCTATTGCAAACCGGCTGAAAAAAGTATTACCATCAATAATAGATCATTCACAAACTGGATTCATTAAGGGGAGATACATTTGAGAAAATATCAGAACAGTATGCGAATCGGTAGACTTTTTGAATGAAAGTAATTCTCCGGGTTTATTATTCTTTGCAGATTTTGAAAAAGCCTTTGAAAAACACGAATACCTTCTAAAGGTCATGCAATATCTTAATTTCGGCAACGATAGTATTAATTGGATTAAACATTTTTATTCAGATGCAAAAAGTTGCGTTACAAATAACGGTTTCTTATCAGTTTTTTTCTCAATAAGCCGAGGTGTCCGTCAAGGCTGTCCATTATCACCATACCTATTCATAATTGCAATAGAATTATTATCAAAAGCAATAGACAATGAAAAAGATATAACTGGGGTAAAAATAAGTAACATAGAACTTAAAAAGACAATGTTTGCTGACGATGCTACATTTATATTAGATGGTACACAAAAATCATTCGAAACATTAGTATACCTTATAGATGAATTCAGTAAAATTTTGGGCCTCAAACTCAATACAAAAAAGTCTACAGTTCTTCGGGTGGGTTCCCTAAAAAATACAACACTAATTTTTTGCCCTACAAAGCATTTTATATGGATATCAACAAGCGCAAAGACATTAGACATTACTTTTTCAAATGATAATCAAAATATGCATGAACTAAACCTTACTCCGAAGATAAAAGAGTTCGTCAAAAGTCTTGAGACATGGAAAAAAAGAAAACTAAGTTTATTAGGTAAAATTACTGCGATCAAAACATTGCAATATATCCATTAACAGTCTTACCTGACCCACCAGATAGCATAATTAAAACAATTAAAATGAAATTGTTTGATTTTCTCTGGGATGGAAAACCCGATAAAATAAAGCGGAACACAATAATTCAAACATATGAACATGGTGGTTTAAAGATGGTCGATATAGACAGTTTTATAAAAGCGATAAAAGCATCATGGGTAAAAAGAATATGTGATGATAAAAACCATGGCCAGTGGAAACTGCTATACACACAGAAACTTGAACCATTTGGTGGGAAACTACTTTTCGAATGCAATATAAAACCACAGGATATAAAACACTTATGTAAAGAACATACTTTCCTATTCAATGTTTTGGCATCATGGGCTAACATCAATTTCTCAGAAAAAAACGAAAGTATATCAAAAGAAATTATATGGAATAATTCTAACATAAAGTATCAAAACAAAACAATATACATCAAATCTTGGCACGAAATGGGTATTAAATTTATAGAACAGTTATACGATTATAGAGTAAACAAATTTATCGGTTTTAATGATTTTGCAGAAATGTATAAAATAAGGGCAGATGATTTTATCAAATACCAAGGTTTAGTAAATAATATTAATCTGCAATGGAAAGAAAAAATTAAAACAGAAAACATAAATACCGTACAAACTCTGAAACCTATTTTACAAAATGTACAGACAAGCAATGGAGAAAATAAACTTCTATACACTATACAAACAAACAAAAAAAACATAGAATCAATAAAATCAGAGCAGAAATGGACGAATGAATTTCCCGATTTTAATTTTGAATGGAAAAATATATACACAACTGGTATGCAATTTACAATAGATACCACACTACGGAATTTTCAGTATAAATATTTAATGAGAATCATAGGCACAAATAAATTATTACTTAATTGTGGCATGGTACCAAGTAGTTTATGTGATTTTTGCAGCATGAATGTGGAAAATATAAAACATTCATTCTGGGAATGCCCAAACGTACAACATGTATGGTCACAACTAAGAACATTCTTAAATGAAAGAGGTGTGGTTTACAAAATGAACTTTAATACAATTTCATTTGGTGTAAACCAAACAAACCTTATCGCTAAACAATTTAATTTCATTATCATACTTGCAAAGTATTTCTTCATTAAATGTAAATATGAAAAACAAGAATTGTCATTTAACTTCTTCATAAAATATTTGAAAAGACGAATCAATATTGAAAAAGAAATAGCCACAATGAAAGACATGCTAGATCTGCATATAATAAAATGGGGTAATTTTAAAACTTTTAACACCCAGAAACGAAATATTAATAAAATAAAAAGACGATCAATATGTACCAAGCGTGGCAAAGTTAATTACATGCTTATTAACACTATATGTCAACTATATTATATTATTGACATAAACGTTATACATCACATGTATTACGAATTACGAGAACAGAAGGAAGACCTCTTTACCTTTTTTCTCTCTTTCCTATAACTCTCTTCTTAAAAAACTCTTCTTAAATAAGCTCACTTTCTAAATACATTATGTATGCTCTTTTCTAGTAACATGTCATGTGATTTCAACTATGTTTTGTTATACAATATGTACATGATACATGATGTATTTAAAAATTGAAAATAAACCATTTAGTACCATTTAAAAAAAAAAATAAAGTGGCAGGTTGGGAGCATGTGAATGTTAATTTAACGGTGGGGTTAATACGATCAGTTATAATCATATTACCTTTATGGGGGGGGGGGGGGGGTGGCTAAGTTAAGACCTGACAATAGATTCGGTTTGTCTAATGTAAGCACTGGATAGAAATTGTATTCAAATATTCAGTTACCCGTCCCATCCATGCATATACAATGAGCTGTCGATAGTCCGGTTAAATCCATTAAACATTAAACCGTTTGGAAATCTATTATTTATATTTAACAGGACCATGAACATCATTTTATTATTGCAACAGGTCCGTAACCAGGGGGTTGATGCCGTCGGACGACCCCCTCCCCCACCTCCCTCTTCGTGCCTTGGTGTCCACTGTTTCATGCACTAAAATTAGAATTATTGTCAATACGTAGTCATTTTATAATATTGATGTAAGCAGGAGAGTAGTAGTCAGTGCTCAGTCTTTGCTGAGAATGTATGAAATGGCATTTCAGACCACCTGGATTTCACAATTGCCTCGGGCCATTCAAGCCCTCGGAAAGACTCCCTGCTTCAAAAAGTCTGATTACCGGCCTATTGAATACATCGAAACCATCAGAAACCGGTACATTCCATGCGGATATTGTGTCATTTTCCATTATAACGAAGCCTACTATCTATATATGAACAACGATAATCAATTTATTAATGCGGTACACAAAATGGTAGACACAGCCATTGACATATCAAAGGGAAGTTGACGAATTCTGAACTTCTCCGGCTACGTAACAACTACGATATAACATATACATATTGTATATATGTCGAGTCAATGGTGTGATCATGATCATGGAATCTCATCTTATATACGACATATGATGTTGTTAATGCCCAAAATAAAATAACCTTTGGATGACGTATCATTTAAGTCGTCATATGCCGGTAGCCATGTACTAGGACATGTAAGTACATGTAGGAATAAGTTAATACCAGTATTTGTGAGCTATATTCACGTTACTCTATATATCATTGCATGGTGTCATCCAGGCCATTACATATCAGTTCATAACCGGCATATACTATCAAGAAGTCATATACAGGCAGACATGGACTATATAAATAGGAAGGATTGAATGATTCAGTATTTGTAAGTCACATATGTATGTATACATGTATTAAACTATAATGCGATCGAGATCAATATGTTTGGTTTGGTTTGGTACATAGAAAGAATAAAAGTTACAAAAACGTATTATGCGGTCATAATTCAATCTATTTTGAATGCATATGTATGTACATGTATATGTATCACAGTTATGAAGGGCGCCCTATCTGGGGAATACCATAAACTGTAATCATATATGTTGTAGTCATATAATGTTCTTACATGTTATCTGTAAGTGTCATAACTGTGTAGAATAATATCACAACCATATGTGTAATATCATATATAATAGTTTACATGTATTAATATGTTTGTACTTTGTTTCAAACGAACACGGTTGATTATTCTATGCTAATCTAGCATAACGTTCCATCGTCCGTCTCTATACACACCAACATACGACATATAAATAAGATCGTAAGAGACCAAAACAGAGACACTTATTTTCACATGCACGTATGTGGGTAGTGCTTTGTTAAGTATATAGAGCATATAATTGTACCCATATGACTTATATGACGAAATTGCGATACATGGATAACTAATGTACACAAATCAACCAAACAATCACTTTTTATATGCAAAACCGCAATTCCCGTGACTGGATTTTCAACTAACCGGGTTTGAGCTAACCTGTAAACGAAACGTGTAAAGCTAAACATTGACGCATACCGCATGCCTCTAAATCGTGAGCATTCGGTACAACATGTGTTTTATATATGTGGCACGCATATACGCTATCAATATTGATCTCAGAGCAGGGGACGGGACTTTTGTCGATGAGAATATATGTTAATTGACAATATTTTTTCCATTCATCAGCGATGATTAAACATGCAGTCATGCGGAAAGATTTTGCTGAAATAGAATATGCTAATATATGCCTTATACAGACTTATATGGGACAATTATTAAATATTTCAGTGCAATTTAAATGTATGTATATTCACTGAAAACCAAAATCGAAACTGTAATACATTGTGTTGTAGTTTACATTAATTGTTTTAATGGCATGTTCTATATTGGTTATAGTCAAGTCTAACGTGATGGAAATGACATGGTACTTAGACGCACTCCAGCATATAACAGTTCATTAATATCTGACTGTAATGCGTACAAGGCCGAACTATAGCATATGTAGCAATCTCAATACATAGTGTATACATATATGGCATTATAGTGCAATTTCCAACGTATATGAAAACGTAAGACTCAATAAATACAAAAAATGTAAAGCAAACAGTACATATATTTTAAAAGTCTGACTTTACAGCGAGTGTCACCTACGTCGATCATCACCAAGTGTATTATCAGCAAACTACTAGTCTGAACACATGTGAATTTGTCATATAAAGAAAATTAAAAGTAAATGAAAAGAAACACGCAATTATCAGTACCATGATATCAAAATATATAGCATAAATGAGGCGACCATTTTGAACTAGATTGGTCAGTAAGCGAGGCTTACGGAATACACCCCGCGTGGGCCCAGGAACTCCTAAAATATGTAAAAATTTCCAAGTTCCAAGTGTGTGGGCTTGTGACCTTGACTCTGGGATTAGCGCGAGCGGCATGAACGTGAATTTGTCACAGGGTGGTAGAGGTCCATTGGAGCAATGAGTGTGTGAAATGTGAAGCAGATCCCAGCAAGGAAATAGAAGTTATAACCGATTTCTCTGATGTTAAGTTTTGTAAAGAGACTACTGTATAACCTCGAATTAACGCCCCCGGAGGCGTTACATTTTACAAAAGGGGGTGGGGGGGGGGGGGGGAAGTTTATTAGCCAGTAAAAAAAGAAAGAAAAAAAAGAAAAATTACCAAGGACCGCCAACTTCAAACACAAATAAGGATTTAAGGATTATTTGTGTTTGAAATTGGCGGTCATTGGTCATTTTTTTTTATTTGGGGGGGGGGGGGGGGGGGGGGGGGGGGGGGGGGGGCGTTTATTAGGAGTGGGGGGGCGTTAATTCGAGGTTATACGGTATGTATGTGACGTTGACCTCGAGATCAGCGATTTGTCACAGCATGATACTACAACCTTAGAGGATGCACAAGTGAAATAATAAGAATTTTCAATGAAAGAAATAGAAGTTATAACTTATTTCTCTGATGTTAAGTTTTGTAAAGAGAATAAGTATTTGACCTTGACATTGGGATCAGCGGGGGTTGGGACGGTCATGGATTTGGCACAGCATGGTATTAGAAGCCTTTAAAACAGGAATTAGCGTTACAGAGCCTACAGGAATGCATTGTTGGTGGATGTGTGAAATATTAAGAATTTTAGATGAAGGAACAAATAGAAGTTAGAACAATATTTCTCTGATGTTAAGTTTTGTAAAGAGACTAAGTATTTGACCTTGACCTTGGGATCAGCGGGGGTTGGACGGTCGTGGATTTGGCACAGCATGGTAGTAGAGCCTTACAGGAATGCATGTGTGAAAATATTAAGCATTTTAGATGAAGGAAATAGAAGTTAGAACAATATTTCTCTGATGTTAAGTTTTGTAAAGAGACTAAGTATTTGACCTTGACCTTGGTATCAGCGGGGGTTGGACGGTCGTGGATTTGGCACAGCATGGTAGTAGAGCCTTACAGGAATGCATGTGTGAAATATTAAGCATTTTAGATGAAGGAAATAGAAGTTATAACAATATTTCTCTGATGTTAAGTTTACGGACTAAGTATTTGACCTTGACCTTGGGATCTGCGGGGGTTGGACAGTCGTGGATTTGGCACAGCATGGTAGTAGAGCCTTACAGGATGCATGTGTGAAATATCAAGCATTTTAGATGAAGGAAATAGAAGTTATAACAATATTTCTCTGATGTTAAGTTTACGGACGCACGGACGCACGGACGCACGGACGGACGGACGTCTTTACTTTCAGGTAACTATGTGGCTTATCACATGTTAAATATTAGCCACATAAAACCATTTTTAGCCACATAAAACGATGTTTTAGGTGGCTAATTGTAACCAACCCTATCCTTTAACAAGTCCATAACCCTGTGGGGCTAGCCACATAAGTACCCAAATGTCTGCCCGGACGGACAGACGGACGGACGTTCTTACATTACTATACTTATGTGGCTTATCACATGTTAAATATTAGCCACATAAAACGATTTTTAGCCACATAAAACGATTTTTTAGGTGGCTAATTGTAACCAACCCTATCCTTTACCAAGTCCATAACCCTGTGGGGCTAGCCACATAAGTACCCTAATGTGTGCCCGGACGGATGGACGGACGGACGGACAACCTGATTCCAGTATACCTCCCCACAACTCGTTGCGGGGGGTATAATAAACAAAACTACCATTGACTGCAAAATCAATATCGGCCTAACAGAATGAAAAAGTATAAATAAGTAAAGCAAAATTAAACACTATATCCAATAACTTTCATGTTTTTGGAAAATATGGCGGCCATTTTTAATTAAACACGCTCGCTCCTTAAGAAGAGCGTAAATATTTATCTATATTGTTAATAGCATATCTCAGATGAAAATCAAACTAATATGTTCATATCTAGCTTAGTTCCCAGATATGGTCCACAACAGTGTAGATACTGCTGCCTGGTCTTGATGAATACTTGGCGTCCATCTTGAATTCATTTGTTTTTGATAGCCTCCATCTATGTTTCAAATTAATACATGGTATCCAGAGGTTTTTCTGCGTCCGTCCAATCAAGATCCAAGTGCCTATTTGTTTTAATTCATCAAATAAGTACACATTTCGGGCTAAATATTGATGCTTGGTGGCCATCTTGAATATGTTGTTACTCTCAACGATAGAGACGTCCCAGCAAACGGAATCGCTTTGTGTATGCCCCATAAAACAATAATCACCAATAAAACATACTTTATTGAATTTTTCTGTAATGTTATGCAAGTACATATTGTATTTTCAAAATAGAGTGAGTTTTGCACTCATTTGATCCATTTGCACTTAATGACCCCAAAAATGACCTTGTCCCACCTGATTTGATTGACCGACACCGGATTCGTGTTAAGGATGATACAATGCATTGATTTAAAGTAGTCGTTGCTTTTGCTCTCTCGGGTTGAACACAATTTAATTTTATGGGTGCTTGCCCCCCTACTATTAACTATCTCGATCCCACATAGCATCTTGTTCCGACGAGATAGTATCTCGTTACCACGAGTTAGCTATCTCGATCCCACGACATAGCATCTCGTTCCCACGAGACAGCATCTCCTTACCACGAGTTAGTCATCTCGTTACCACAACATAGCATCTCATTACCACAAGTTAGTTATCTCTTTCCACGATATAGCATCTCGTTCGAACGACATAATCAGAAAATAGACTAGCAGATATTACTCCACCATCTTGAATTACGATGCTGCTATGTATTGATTGGCTGACTATGTTGTGGAAACGAGATCGCGACTTGTGGGTACAAGATCCTATATCGTCGGAACGAGATGCCATGTTGTGGGAACTCGATAGGTAATGAGATCCTGTCTCGTGGTAACGAGATCCTGTCTGGTGGGAAAACACTTGTCTAGAAAACACTTGTGGATGTTATTTTTTTTAAGGTGCCGTAGTATCTTGCATAAAATGGGTTAAAATAACAATTTACAAGAAATATTATAAAAAAAAACACCAGCTGCCACACACAAGACAACAGAAGAGTTGCTGTAAGGTTTGATATTCCAGAATCTACAAGAAAGCGTGCAGGATGCATCGATACACGGACAGCAGAAGCAGTAGATTCTGATCAGACTGTTTGCATTTGTTTGAATTCAGTGCATATAAAAGCCTGAAATGGCTTGGCGCATATGCAATTCATATGAAATATACATTTTTTTTCATATGCAATGGGGGATAGTAGTCAGTTATCTCATCTTGTGTTCCACCAGATGGCGCAACCGGTCGCAGTCCAAGACTCCTGCATGTATTCCAATACACAAACGTGTTAACCGCATTTCAATTATCTGATTAAAACAAGGCATCTACGTACGGTTCGCTGAATTTAACGCAGCTAAAAGATGAACTGAGAAAAAGGAATGCCTGACTATCGGGTCGTAAACAATATATTTCCGTAGGCCTAAGTTTGAATGTCACAAATGTAAACAGCTATCACGTCAAATGATGATAACAAGAGTTGTCAGAAGACAACGAAGCTCGCCTGTTGGCAGCCTTCATTCAAACTTGTCACAGTTGTATAAAAAACATGAATATTATATAACTTGACCTTGGGATAAGGGGTGTGCGGTGGACCTTGACATTGAGGTCAGTGGTGGAAGGTGGGTCGTGGATTTGATATAGCATGATATTGCATACTAAGATGAATGCATGTATGAAATATCAATGTGCTCCCTGAAAAGAGAAGGAAAACAAAATTTAACCCAGCATTAAGTTTATGAACACACTAAGTTGGTGATTTTCTGCAGCATGATAGCTATTCACATGAGGAATGCATGTATACATGTGCTAAGTTTGTGACCTTGGCCTTGGCAAAAGGGGTGGGAGTGGGTCATGGATTTGCTGTAGCACAATAGAGTATCATCAGATGAATGCATGTATGAAATATGAAGGTGTTCCCTATAAAGAAACAGAAGTTATAAAAAGACATTTAATTCAACGTTAAGTTTATGATGTTGACCTTGGGGAAAGGGGTGGGGTGGGTCATGGATTTGCTGTAGCACAATAGAGGATCATCAGATGAATGCATGTATGAAATATCAAAGCGTTCAAAGTGTAAAGAAACAGACGTTACACAACATTTACCCCAATGTAAAGTTTATGAACATGCTAAGTTTGTGACCTTGACCTTGGGGTAAGGGTTGGGTGGTTGGTTGTGGATTTGCTACAGCATGATAGAGGGTCTTCTCAGGAATGTATGTATGAAATATCAAGGCATTCCATCAAAGGAAACAGTTATTATCAGACATTTAAGTTGCTAAGATTGTGACCGTGACCTTGGGGAAAGGGGTGGGGGTTGGTCATGGATTTGAAATATGTATCTATTCATGCATGTATGAAATATCAAGGTATTCAAAGTGTAAAGAAACAGACGTTACACAACATTTATCCCAACGTTAAGTTTATGAACATGCTAAGTTTGTGACCTTGACTTTTGGGTAATGGTTGGGTGGTGGGTTGTGTATTTGCTACAGCATGATAGAGGGTCATCTGACGAATGTAGAAAATAGCAAGGCGTTCCATGAAAGGAAACAGACATTTACCCCAACGTTAAGTTTATGAATGTAATAAGTTTGAAACCTTGACCTTGGGGTAAGGGATGGGCGGTGGGTCATAGATTTCCTATAGCATGATAGAGTATCATCAGATGAATGCATATTTGAAATATCAAGGCGTTCCATGAAAGGAAACAGATGTTATAATACATTTACCCAAACATTAAGTTTATGAATGTGCTAAGATTGTGACCTTGACCTTGGGGAAAAGGGTGGGCGGTGGGTCATGAATTTGCTATAGCATGATAGAGTATCATCAGATGAATGCATGTATGAAATATGAAGGCGTTCCCTGTAAATAAACAGAAGTTACACAACATTTACCCCAACGTTAAGTTCATGAACATGCTAAGTTTGTGACCTTGACCTTGGGGTAACGATTGGGTGGGCGGTGGGTCATCGATTTGCTATAGCACGATAGAGTATGATCAGATGAATGCATGTATGAAATATCAAGGCGTTCCATGAAAGGAAACAGAAGTTATGTGCTAAGTTTGTGACCTTAACCTTGGGGTAAGGGCTGGGTGGTGGGTCATGGATTTGCTACAGCATGATAGCGGGTCATCTGAGGAATTCATGTATGAAATAACAAGGTGTTCCATGAAAGGAAACAGAAGTTACAAGACATTTACCCAACGTTAAGTTTGTGGACGACGCCGACGCTGACGCCGACGAGGCCGGGGGTATCCCATAAGCTCTTCTGCACTTCGTGCAGGCGAGCTAAAAACCATAGGAGATAATATTTGATAGCCCGGTAAAAAACGTAACATTGATTCTGCGACCATTGTACCCCCAGATAAGTATGAACAACGTTGCAGTCAGATTAGGCATGTATTGTTCACCAACGATTCATGATGCCTGTAACAGACATTTCATATCAGCGTAGCCAGGTTATATTGTAGTCACTTTCCTCAGAAAAAAACAGAATGCGCGCATAATATGCGCTCATCCCACGCACCCCCACCCCCACCAGCCACACACACTTTATATGACGCGATGTAATCATCGGTTATACATGTAATTGCCATTTTTTCATCCGATTTTACCGACATTTTTCGAAAGCTAGAATTTTAGCTGTTTTTTTCCCCGATTTTATCATTAACCGTTGGACCGATTCTCAAAAAGTAAAACGGCAAACGATCCGTCTCGTTGTGTAGATGATTTTACATATAGGGATCTCAATTCAATTTGGAATAATAAAAACGTTATTCGCAAAAAAAAATATTTTCACTCAAATTTTCGAATTTTTTTATCAAATTATCATACTGCTCGGAAACGTGTTTTAAAATACTAATAATACATGGGTCACTTTTTCCGCTCTAAGTCCTTAGTATATGACCCTAGGTGAGTGTAAATGGCATATTCGAAGAGGAATTTGAACGTAAATGTGTCTACATACTATTTTATTAAAATCGGATAAAAAAATAGTTTCGACCCGAATATTTAGCCGATTTTTTTGATTTCATCATTAAATAGGACCGATTCTCAAAATGTAAACGGTAGCTCATAGTTCTGTTCTTGATAAATATAACCGTAAGTTTAGTAAGTTTAAATTAGACGCTAATATTCCCACTGGTATGATTATGAATATGAACTAAGGTGAATACGTTGTTTACACGAAAAGAACACAACAGCTGGGACCGTGACGAGTGGCGCCACCTATACAGGAACGATAACTGACTACTATACCCCATTGGTATGAAACATAGAAACATACATTATTTTTTCATATGAAGATTTGTCAGTAAATGGGGGCTTACGGAATACCCCCCCTCCCCCGCGTCAGCCCTGACCTAGAATGAATTCCAGCTCGCATGCATACTATCATTTTCAGATAAAAGACTATGTCAGCACATATGGAGAGTGCGATGGTGGTTCCAGTTGAAAAAAGCAAACTAGACATTCTAAGTCCGTGACCTTGACCCCTGGCATAAATGGGGGTCGTAGGTTTGTTGCAGAATGATGTATGAGTGTCAGAGAAGGGGCGGGTAAAATATGAAAGATTTCCGCAAAGGGAAAGAGAAGTTAAAAGGAAATTTACAATTGTTAAGTTTTGTGACGGACGGAAAGACGGAAAGACGGACGGACGGACAAGCTGACTCCAGTATACCCCCCCACAACTTCGTTGCGGGGGGTTGAAGTTGTGGGGGGGTATAATAATTAAAAAACACCATGCCTCATTTGCATAAGAAAATAGCCTGATACCATCGCGCATCGCTATCAGTAAAATAACTATTACTAAAGGATTATATCTGTACAGCGGGCACTTGTAATTTTTAAAACTGATGGAATAATGACACAATTATAGTTATTTAATTCATATAAAGAACATTTTGTGCCTACTGGGCATATACCTTTACTGTGTACTTGTGAGAATTAATTGTATGGGGGAGGGGAGTGGTAGGCACTTTTTGAAAAACTCCAATACTAATGCAATTAAATTAGCTTTCTGATGAAATTTTAACGAAAAGATGGTTCAAATGGTGGTCACAACATATACTTTTATGGAGAAATATGATAAATATTCACAATTATGTTTCCATCAGAAAAGTGGTATATCTTCAGCAAGAAAAGGGTTACACAGATCCCTAGAATATAATTGAAAGGAAAGCAAGTCACTATGATCACCCATTTAACTGTTTGCATGCTAGCGGCGAAAATATCCGCCAAATGAATTAGGAGTACAGTCGCACCTGTACTAACGGCCACCTGTATTAAGCGTCTCCCTCCGTTAAGCGGCCATTTTATTTCCCCCCAATGAAAATTACTCTAAAATGCACCTGTATTAAGCGTGAACCTGTCTAACGCGGCCAACGGCCATGCAAAATCGTCCATTTCGACTCGAAATCCTCGTTTTAGCGACCATTCTCGGAAAATATCGGAAATTCTAAAAAAAAAAATGGAACCAAATTCGTTCAGGTAATCCCCATTTCCCACCCAGTGACCTAAATCTCGCTAATTGCAGGCCTGCCAAACTGTTTACAATACCATTTCAATTTGTTTTATGACACCCGATTGTTTGACCAAATTTTCATCACATCATTACGCGATTCATTAAAATCATGCCTAGCCGCTGTGACAATAAAAGTCACGGGTCGATAGTTTCAATAATTCCCCTAGCCAAACACACAGGTGGAAGACTCGGACATATGACACCAAAAAAATGCCTATTAAAAAAATCCCATTACCCCACCCACTTGGTCTCGTACATGTACATTACCATCTTTTCTTTATAGAAGATGGTAATGCACGAGACCAAATGGGTGGGGTAATGGGATTTTTTTTAATAGGCATTTTTTCGGTGTCATAGGTCCGAGTCTTTCACATGTGGCCAAACATTGCTTCCGGCTACTATAGTTGTCAGTTCACAACACGTGTTATTCTCGTGGCCAAGTTATTTATACAGTACAGCCAATCGCTGATAAGTAAAGGCCGGTATAGTTAACTCCCTCCGAATACTCTCAACCAGACAAACAAACACATGCAAACACGCAAACACGCGTTTATTTCAACCAAATATGGCTAACTGTATTGTCAGAAAACATGAAAAAGTCTGTAAATATCACGGACAATTTCGGCTATTCCGTACCTACGTAGTTTCGTCCTTTTGCAACTTTTTCCAATCGATGTTAACGTAACCCGATTTTTATGATAATTCAGTTTGGTATTCACTAAATATACAGAATTTATGCACATCCAAGTTCATAAATGATATTTTAAGTTAATTTAAACGGATTAATTTGCATGCATCATAATGTGCAAGTCATAGCGAGCGTGGCATGGGGACTGCTGTTATGAGCCGAGCTATGTTGACCGTGGCCTAACTACATACGCCAGACAAACTGGTGGTTTTCGGACGAACTGGTACAGCTTGTAACAACAAACACGCGATTGACCCATCAAATTAAATATTTTTTAGATTTAATGTGTTTAATAGACAAAAGTTCGTTTGCAGCAAAACGTTCACCAGACAGTAGGTCTCGGACCCAAGGGGACAATTTCAGGTTTTGGTCCCCTTCCCCATTAGGCCATGCAAAAAAGGTACTTTGGTTCTCAGATATTGCTGCATCTGAATAATGCCTGTGCATCGAACATTTTATTGTCATGGAGAAATAAAATTGTACTATAAATTCGCCACATGATCAATAAAAAACATTACCATGCAAAAAAATGTTAAATCCAATCATTGTGGAGCGCAGTGGCCTGGTGGTTAGAGCGTCAGACTGCTGATCTAAAGGTCGTGGGTTCGAGCCTCACCGGAGGCGCTGCGTTGTGTCCTTGAGCAAGATACTTTATCCATACCGCTTCAGTCCACCCAGCTGTAAATGGGTACCGGCTAATTACCGGGAACCTCGATTGTATTTGAATTGTATGTACATGTATATATGAAATAAATACCTGCTCGAAATTACCCGTGAGGGTGTGCAGCAGTATAAAGAGATAGATAGATGTCTGATGAAATTCTTGTGCTTTTTCACGCGAAAATATCCGCCGAACAAATTAGGACTACATGTATATGTTTTATTTCTCTCTGTAAATATGTCTTGAAATTTCATTAGAATTGTGTCCGGAGGACACAATTCTAATGAAATTCCAAGACATATTCATGACATTTATAAGGAGAAATAAAAGAAAATATAATGAATTGTCATCTGCCATTTTTGAACTATTTATAGCCCACAAATTACCCAGCATGCAAAGAGTTACAACAGTTATGATGCTTCGTACATGCTGACCCAATTTCTTGTCAAATTCAGGTAAAAATATTCGCCCTTTCCCCCATAGTTAAGGTATTTCTGTCCCTCCTTTTTGACGGCGGGCTCAATCTGTGTCCCCTCATGCCATTCATTGAATGACGTTATTGAAATTATATCTGGAGAAATGGCATACGCGCTGCCGAATGCCTGATCGTAATATTTACCATCAAGCCGTTTCCTCATGTTACCACCATTCCAGGGCCGAACTGCAGTATCAATATAACCCGGACCGACACTCGGAATAAACAATAATTTGTTTGATTTCGCATATTCAGACAATGACTTCCAATTATACCAAGAACTACCATATGTAAACTGATTTGTAGCAAAATATGTGTAAAACCCATCAAACCCGGAGTTTAGTAATTCGCTCTGGTGTTTCTTTTCAACGACAAGGCCTATGAAAATTCCGTCAAGTTCTGTGCCACGAACGGAGCCAGGACCACCTGGAGCGAGGAGTTGTCTCCACTTGGTGCTGTCAACGAGGTATGAGTCATAGACGTAGAACAGCGGGAGGTTCCTCTTGGTGCCGTGATCGCGCCGGTAGAAGGCGGGGTGGCTGCCGTAGGTCTTGATCAGGTACGCGATGTTGGACTTCATCGTGTGCTGGTCTCGATTCTTGTATGGCTCTATGTGTATGACCACCTACAACAGATATTGGAGATGTAAATGTATAAGTATACGATCTTCCATCTGATCGAGCTCTTGTTATTCCCCATCATTGATTCTCATTAATACAATTTCCATAAATGACACAGAAAGTTGACAAAAATGATTGTGTGCACTGGATTTTTTGTCAATTTTTTCTTTATTGGGAATCAATGTCAGGGAATAACAGAGCTTGTTAACCCATTACATACGGAATACACCCTTACGGATATGAATTTTTAAAAACATTTTATTTTTTTATTTTTGTTATTTCTCAATGAAAGTATATATTGCGACCACTCATTTGAACCGTCTCGATGAGACGGTTCAAATGTTGGTCACAACATATACTTCTAAGAACATTTAAAGAAAATATTTATAGTTTTCCCCAATCAAAATTGCTTATCCTCAGCATGAAATGGGTTAAGGCAGAAACTCCTCCTCATCTGCTAGCACATGCATGCAGTCTGATTTAATTATAAGGACGAAGCCTGCATGTGTATTTAAAGCATGTTAACTTTTGTTTCACAAAGTCTATAAGCTACATTTACCCTGCATCTCACATATGCATATAAAGTCATGCAAATAATAACTACTGTCTGTTCCACGTTTTTGTGCCGATGAACTTTTGGCTATTAAACACATTCAATCTAAAAGATATTTACATTTTGTCATCAAGTATTTTGTCATCAATAACAAAAAAGTCACCCTCCCCAAATTTTTTTGTTTTCTTATTTACGTCATTTCCAAGCTATTTAGACAGGTTTCGGAGTCAATTTCCAATTGTTTTCAATTTTTGACTCCTCCCCCACTGCTTCCAACTCTTTTTCCCCCGTGTTAAATTCCCATAGGAAAATAGTTTTTTCGCTATAAAATCAATATTTGATGGAATTTCATCAAACAAATATTTTTGTGGAGGGCGACTTTTTTGTTATTGGTGAAATTGGTGAACAAGTATTTACATTTAAATATTTTTTAGATTTAGGCATTTCTTTTTTAATTGTTTGTTTTACGAACGACCAAATCTCTGAAGTGCAGTAGGAGGAGGGGAAAAAAATAAAATAAAAAAAAGAATTTGCAATTTTATTTTTTTATTGGGAGTTATAAACTGTACAAAAAACAATAAAAAGTCATTTTATTAATTACAACTAGAAAAAGTCGATGGCGCGCCATCGCAATATACCCACTTTCCCCAAATGCTAAGTCCGAAAGGGGGAAGTAATCCATGATGGAGGGTCGGATAAAAAATCCGAATTCACTTTGCGCATGTGCACATGATAACGAAGCTACATAGCAAATATGAGGCGCGTAGGTATGAAGGTGAAAAAGTTTTTCGAGTTACAAGGAAAAAATGGGAAATTCTGAGTCGGAAAGGGGGAGGTAATCGATGATGGAGGGTCGGATCAAAAATGGGAATTCACTTTGCGCATCTGCACATAACGAAGGTACATACTAAATATCAGGCGCATAGGTATGAAGGTGAAAAAGTTTTTCGAGTTACAAGGAAAAAATGGGAAATTCTGAGTCCGAAAGGGGGAGATAATCCATGATGGAGGGTCGGATGAAAAATCCGAATTCACTTTGCGCATCTGCACATGATAACGAAGCTACATAGCAAATATGAGGCGCGTAGGTATGAAGGTGAAAACGTTTTTCGAGTTACAAGGAAAAAATGGGAAATTCTGAGTCCGAAAGGGGGGAGATAATCCATGATGGAGGGTCGGATGAAAAATCCGAATTCACTTTGCGCATCTGCACATGATAACGAAGCTACATAGCAAATATGAGGCGCGTAGGTATAAAGGTGAAAAAAAAAGTTTTTCGAGTTACAAGGAAAAAATGGGAAATTCTGAGTCCGAAAGGGGGAGATAATCCATGATGGAGGGTCGGATGAAAAATCCGAATTCACTTTGCGCATCTGCACATGATAACGAAGCTACATAGCAAATATGAGGCGCGTAGGTATGAAGGTGAAAAAGTTTTTCGAGTTACGAGGAAAAAATGGGAAATTCTGAGTCCGAAAGGGGGAGATAATCCATGATGGAGGGTCGGATCAAAAATCCAAATTCACTTTGCGCATCTGCACATGATAACGAAGCTACATAGCAAATATGAGGCGCGTAGGTATGAAGGTGAAAAAGTTTTTCGAGTTACAAGGAAAAAATGGGAAATTCTGAGTCCGAAAGGGGGAGATAATCCATGATGGAGGGTCGGATCAAAAATGCGAATTCACTTTGCGCATCTGCACATGATAACGAAGCTACATACCAAATATCAGGCGCGTAGGTATGAAGGTGAAAAAGTTTTTCGAGTTACGAGGAAAAAATGGGAAATTCTGAGTCCGAAAGGGGGAGATAATCCATGATGGAGGGTCGGATCAAAAATCCAAATTCACTTTGCGCATCTGCACATGATAACGAAGCTACATACCAAATATCAGGCGCGTAGGTATGAAGGTGAAAAAGTTTTTCGAGTTACAAGAAACGTGACGGACGTACGGACGGACGTACGGACGTACGGACGGACGGACACCCGTGACGAAAACAATATACCCGTTTACAAAAAAAGTGGGTATAAAAATATATGTTTGTACATCTATATCCTTGCATAGATTATATGTAGTCTTATGTTATTTATAACATTAATTAATACAACATTGTACAATGAATACAGAACTTACATGCGCAACAATAGCTTCTAAACAATATATTACAGGGTGTGGGACACGTTGTTTCCGAACGGTGTGATGTTATGATTTTAAATATGTTTACAGTAAATTTTTCCTTTAATATCTTTAATACTAATGGAATGATGATTTTTATGAAACATAGTGCAGGAAATGCGAAACTGTTTATCCTTTATTGTACATTTTGCTGTAATCTCATACCTGTTGATTTGAAGAAGAATCGGTTACCATCAATGTAAATAACAAGAGCTGTAGGAGAACAGCATAGCTCGACTACGAGGGTTGTCGATGTACACATAGCTTGACAAACAAGGAGGCCGCGGCCCGCATAAAAACCTTAACCAAGGTTGACTAAAAACCTTAACCAAAGAAATTAAGTAAGTAATTCAAGGTTAACTGTAGGTTAATGTCAGATATAGGTCAGGGGTTGTTGATGTACATCACTAGGTGAAATAACTAAGTAATCCAAGGTTAAATGTAGGTCAAGGTCAAATATAGGTCAGGGGTTGTTGGTGTACATCACTAGGAGATGAAGTTGTCCAAGTATGGTTGGTGTAGGGCGAGGAGTATTCCATCTACAAGCTTGACTAAAAACCTTAACCAAGGTTGACTAAAAACCTTAACCAAGGGGAAATAACTAAGTAATTCCAGAGTAAATGTAGGTCAAGGTAAAATATAGATAAGGGGTTATTGATGTACATCCCTATGAGAAAAGGTTGTCCAAGTATGGTGTCTGTATGCACAATAGTATTCCATCTACAAGCTTGACTATAAACCTTAACACAGTTTGAGTACAAACCTTAACCAAGGGGAAATAACTAACCGAGGTGTGACGGTGACGCTGACGCCAACACCGTGGTGACTACATAAGCTCTAACTATTCTTCGAATAGTCGAGCTAAAAATGGAGCATGTGAATTTAAGAAATACCCATTACTTGATTCTTAATGAAAGTTTTTGGATTTTGTCTAGAACGTTTAGTGCAAACATAAATCACAAGACATTGTCTTTGGTGCGCTATATGTATATCAAAATTCATCATGCTTTGGCACCACATCAGAATCGTCTCCACGGAAAAAATGTTGAAGAAATTAAATCTAAACAAAAATGGACAAGTGAGTTTTCAGAAGGATACTCCATGTTGGCAACAAATTTACACATTATGTTTCAATTGTACTATAGATTCCACATTACACAACGTCCAATTCAAATACCCGATGCGAATTGTGGGAATAAATAAATTACTTTATCGCTGTAATATAGTAAGTAGTAGCCTATGTGATTTTTGCTCTATGTATGTTGAAAGTATAAAACACTTATTCTGGGAATGTGCAATATGTCTGGTCTCGGCCAAGAACTTACAAAATAAACTTTTTGTGGTACCTTTATCATGCTGCAGAAAACAATAAACAGACCATAAATATAGTATATTGTTCTTACTTTCCATGAAAACACATCTTTTATTTCATTAGAATTGTCTCCAAGGAGACAATTCTAATGAAATGCCAAGACATGTTTTCATTTCGAAGCAAACTATTCAATAATTGCTGTCTATTGATGTGGAAACAGTAGTGTCATTTTGTTTTACCCAATTAAAATTTTAAAATACCCATGGCAATTGCTTCAGAAATGATGGAGTGACACTACTCAATTACTAATTCCTTATCTGGAGCCCTGGATAAGGTCATAACATGCATAATGAATGAACGTTAAAAACATTTCTATAGGAATACAATTAAATGATAATGCACTTTTGGCACAATAACTTAATTTCATTGTTACTCTAGAAAAATATTTCATTTTAAAATGTAAATATGAAAAACACGATATACATGTAATGTTCAAATCATTCATAAATTACTTGAAGACAAGAAATCAGATAGAACAGAAAATAGCCATATAAAAACTTGAAGGATAAACGAGAACAACACATTATCAAGTGGGGAAGGTTTAATATTCAGTTAAACAGGTCCATTTGATAGTAACACAAATGGAAGTATTTGTTTCCTTAATTTCTCAGGATGATCTCCCCTAACTTTAAGCTCTTCTCAACACTACTTTCTCATTACATTTTGAATGTAACTTGTGTAGTATAATTAGATTTGTAAAACAAATAATACAAAAATAAAGGCCTTAATGTGTTTAATAGCCAAAAGTTTGTCGGCAAAAAAATGTGGAACAGACAGTAGATTTGTAGGTATTTAGCGACGGCTTACGGAACACCCCCAGTATTCCTGTCTGTTCTATATTTTGTTGCCGACAAACAGTTAAACATATTCAAATCTCAAAAATATTTAAATGTAAGTACATGTACATGTACATTTTCATCAATAACAAAAAAAGTCACCCTCCCCCAAAAAAATATTTGACGAAATTCAATCAAATATTGATTTTAGTGAAATTTTCCTGTGGTAATTTAACATGGGGCAAAAATGAGGTGGGTAGTCTCCTGGAGGGTTGACAAACCTAAACAAAATGGAAATTGACTCTGAAACCTGTCTAGATACATGTAGCTTGGAAATGATGTAACTAAGAAAAGAAAAATTAGGCTTTGAAAATCGGTCCATAAATTCCAAAATTATTATAATAAATTGAGCCTCCATGTTAAATTCACATAGGAAAATTGAAATAAAATCAATCTTTGATGGAATTTCATTAAATACATTTTTGGGGGGAGGATGACTTTTTGTTATTGATGAAAAATGATGGTACTGACATTTAAATATGTTTTAGATTTAATGTCACAGTGTTTAATGAATGGCCAAAAGTTTGTCGGCAGCAAAACCTGGAACAGACAGGAAGTTTTGATATAGCAATACTTCTGAACCTTGACCTTGGGACTGACAGGGGTCAGGTATTGAGTTTAGGAGTCATTCAACTGTCGGTCATTCAATTTTAAAAATTGCATTTGCTCTTAGGTTGGACAATTTTGATTGATAAAAATACAGAAATAGATCATTTATAAGCTATTTATATGGCATTTGAAATTGTGGAAAGCTTGTTGATGAAATTAGATGTCAAATGACTTCCGACTCCTAATTTTGACCAAACGACTCCAAAAAATTACCCCTGGCATAAACTTGTTTTAGCTTAACCCTTTCAACGCGACATACCTCTTTTATGATGTTTGTAAACAGCGTAGATCCAATGAGCCGTTTTTCATCAATATCTACACTTTTTTCAAGTGATTTCATATTTTTAGAGAAAAAAACACCCCTTTTCATAAATGGTCTTGTCATAAAATCATTTTGTCGGAATATTATTATTATCATGTCACAATCCATTCCAGTTACTAAGGGTTGAAAGGGTTCAAATATAAGAATCTCCCATAGACCTATAAGGCCATAAAAAATAAGTACTTTGGTTCTCAGACGCAGGGTTGGCAGAATGTGAAGCGGGAGGGCGGATTTTTTAACTCTTTGCCTGCTGGGAAACTTGTGGGCTATAAATGAGTATAAATACATGTAGTTCAAAACTAGCAGACAAAAATTCATCATATTTTCCTTTATTTCTCCTTGTAAATATCATGAATATGTCTTGGAATTTCATTAGAATTGAGTCCTGAGGACTCAATTCTAATGAAATTCCAAGACATATTTAAAGAGAGAAATAAAACATAAAGTCCTAATTTGTTCAGCGGATATTTTCACCGCTAGCATGCAAAGAGTTAAATACATATTTTTTTTTTTTTTTGTTAGCATATGTTCTATAAAGTTACTATAACCTCTTTAGACATGAAAAAGCACAAGAATTTCATCAGACATGATTGGATTTAACATTTTTTTGCATGGTAATGTTTTTTATTGATCATGTGGCGAATTTATAGTACAATTGTATTTCTCCATGACAATAAGATGTTCGATGCACAGGCATTATTCAGATGCAGCAATATCTGAGAACCAAAGTACCTTTTTTGTATGGCCTAATGGAGAAGGGGACCAAAACCTGAAATTATCCCCTTGGGTCCGAGACCTATACCGTCTGTTCCACGTTTTGCTGCAGACAAACTTTTGTCTATTAACCCTTTCGCCCCTATATAACGAATGGATTTTGATATGTTAATTTTGCAGCCAATCCAATCATCGCAAAATGATTTTCAGACTAGTCCATTTATGAAAAGGGAGTACTTTTTGTTCTCAAAAATATGAAAATTACTTTCAAAAAATGCAGATCCTGATGAGACGGCTCATTACGAGCCGGTGTAAACAAATATTTCCCCCCCTGGGGGCAGAATATTCGTCAAATATTATCCCCCCCAGGCGAATAATCTCCCCCTCATTACGAATATTTTCCCCCCCCGGGAGGTAGAATGTTCGCCCAATATTTTACCCTCCACCGGAATATTCTCCCCCCCACCCTTTTTCTTGACTTTTATTACTGTTACTGTGGGGGGATAATATTCGGCGAATATTTTGCCCCCCGCCCCCCGTCAGCCAAACCGTCGTGATATGATGGGTGTAGAGGAGAGGTGAATAATATCGCAATAATGCCAGTCAGCCAAACCCTCGTGATATGAGTGTGTGTAGGAGAGGTGGGGGGGATAATATTCGGCGAATAATTTGCCCCCCCCCCCCGCAGCCAAACCCTCTGTGATATGAGCCCCCTGTGGTAGAGAGGGGGGTGGGGGGGGGGGGAAATATTCGGCGAATATTTTGCCCCCCGCCCCCCCAGTCCCAAACCCTCTGTGATATGAGAGTGTGTAGAGAGAGATGTGATATATCGCGAATAATTTGCCCCCCGCCCCCCCAGTCAGCCAAACCCTCTGTGATATGAGTGTTGTGTAGAGGAGAGTGGGGGGGATAATAATAGGCGAATAATTTGCCCCCCGCCCCCCAGTCAGCCAAACCCTCTGTGATGATAGAGTGTTGTGTAGAGAGAGTGAGTGGGGGGATAATATTCGGCAAATAATTTGCCCCCGCCCCCCCCCCGGTCAGCCAAACCGTCTGTGATTTGAGTGTGGTGTAGAGGAGAGGTGGGGGGGATAATATTCGGCGAATAATTTCCCCCCCGCCCCCTGGTCAGCCAAACCGTCTGTGATATGAGTGTGGTGTAGAGGAGAGGTGGGGGGGGGATAATATTCGGCGAATAACTTTGCCCCCCGCCCCCCGTCAGCCAAACCGTGTGTGATATGAGTCTGATGTAGGAGAGGTGGGGGGGGGATAATATTCGGCGAATAATTTGCCCCCCCGCCCCTGGTCAGCCAAACCGTCTGTGATATCAGTGTGGTGTAGAGAGGTGGGGGGGATAATATTCGCCGAATATTATCCCCCCACCTCTCCTCTACACAACACTCATATCACAGAGGGTTTGGCTGACTGGGGGGCGGGGGGCAAATTATTCGCCGAATATTATCCCCCCCACCTCTCCTCCACCACACTCATATCACAGACGGTTTGGCTGATGACCGGGGGGCGGGGGGCAAATTATTCGCCGATATTATCCCCCCCCCACCTCTCCTCTACACAACACTCATATCACAGAAGGTTTGGCTGACTGGGAGGGGGCGGGCAAATTATTCGCCGAATATTATCCCCCCCCCCTCTCCTACATCAGACTCATATCACACACAGTTTGGCTGACCGGGGGCGGGGGGGGCAAATTATTCGCCGAATATTATCCCCCCCACCCGATTTTACAATGAATGGAGGTGGGGGGGGGGAGAATATTCGTGTGGAGGGAAAATATTCGGCGAATATTTTCCCCCCCAGGGGGGAGAATATTCTGGGGGGGGGGAGAATATTCTGTGACACCGGCTCATCTGGATCTGCACTATTTGCATAAACCGCTATAGCGGGCTTTCGGGTTCAAAGGGTTAAACACATTAAATCTAAAAAATATTTAAAAGTACCGGGGTAAGTACTTTTTTATCAATATTTCATCAAACAATTTTTTTTGGGAGGGTAACTTTTTTGTTATTGATGAAAAAGTACTTACTTTTAAATATTTTTTAGATTTAATGCGTTGTATGGCCAAATGTTCGTTGGCAGCAAAACATGGAACAGACAGTAGGCACAACACTGTAGATACTTTGCAGCGATCTTTGCACAGGCCTTCATGACAATGCCTGTAAACCAAAACAGTGGTATTGCACGGCCTCGCCTTACCTTGAGGCTGTACTTATGGGCAGCATCGAGAATCATCGGCATCAGTGAGTCTGGTTGTCTGCCTTCATTGTCGGCGTCGCCAGGTGGGTACCAGGACACGGCCACCACACCTACGCAGTGAAACGGGAACCAGTGCATAATGTTAAATGGCTACCAGCAAATATATTTGCATTACACAATTTATTATAAACCTACTCTAATTTAGTTATCAAAATGTTATTTTACATCGAGAGAATTCATAGTGTCAGCAACAAAAAGTTAGTTTACATATGAAAGCATTCATTTAAAATGTCAACATGTTTATGCTCTGTGCCATAATAATACACAACATGGGCATCATTATTACGAAGCTAATCCCCTCGCTGGCAGCCTTGATAACAAACATAAACACAAACTAGAAATGTGGCCTGTCGGCACACGAATGCCCCCGTTGGCAGCCAAAGAAAATGAGGCATATTTGATTATAAGCCATTTACCCGAGCGTTAAGGTTTTGAATGCACCTTGACCCTGGGCTTAGTGGGGGCGGGACGAATGTGTGTGTGAAATGTGAAACAGATCCGAGCAAGGAAACACAAATTATAAGCCATTTAACTGAATGTTAAGGTTTCAAATGCACCAAGTCTGTGACCTCGACCCTGTGTTTAGCGGGGGCAGGACGAATGTGGATTTGTCACAGGGCGGTAGAGGACCATTGGAGCAATGCGTGTGTGAAAGTTAGTGTAGGATTGAGAAACGCACACGTAGATTCGTCCCAAAGTGGCAAGTAAACAATTAAAGTGGAAAAGGTGAAGGTCAAAGGTGAAGGTCGAAGAAATGGGTGGTGGAGTGTGTAAGGCATGTTCATATGTATCATGTGTATAAATATTTAAGCGATTGGCAAAAGTATTGAGAAGTTATTGTAGGATTGAGAAACGTGCACGTAGATTTGTCCCAAAGTGCTAAGTAAACATTTAAAGTAGAAAAAGTAAAGGTCAAAGGTGAAGGTCGAAGTACTGGGTGGTGGAGTGTGTAAGGCATGTTCATATGTATCATGTGTATAAATATTTAAGCGATTGGCAAAAGTATTGAGAAGTTATTGTAGGATTGAGAAACATGCATGTAGATTTGTCCCAAAGTGCTAAGTAAACATTTAAAGTAGAAAAGGTGATTTGTCCCAAAGTGCTAAGTAAACATTTAAAGTAGAAAAGGTGAAGGTCAAAGGTGAAGGTCGAAGTACTGGGTGGTGGAGTGTGTAGGGCATGTTCATATGTATGATGTGTATAAATATTTAAGGGATTGGCAAAAGTATTGAGAAGTTATGGTAGGATTGAGAAACGTGCACGTAGATTTGTCCCAAAGTGCTAAGTAAACATTTAAAGTGGAAAAGGTCAAGGGCAAAGGTCAAGGTCGAAGTACTGGTGGGTGGAGTGTGTAAGGCATGTTGATATGTATGACGTGTATAAATATTGACATAATATGTGAAGCCATGTAGAAGTTACTAAAGAATATGGTAATATCGGGACGTACGGACGGACGGACGGGACGGACATACGGGACCTTTCGGTAGCGGGGGCATAAAAAAACTTTCTTTAACACATTTGCCTTACAAACAAGGTGAACGTAAGTCCTCAGTGACCTTGACCGTGGGCGTCGGACGTGGGTTATATGAAAAATAAAGCACCATCTCTACACACATTGTGGCCAAATATTATCAAAATCATTTAAGCGGTTCATAATTATTGAAAAATGAAAGGTGATACTATTGTACGCATGCACGCACATGGGCTAACGCTATATCCGATCTTGCCTATCAGCGAGGGGATAACAACAGACACAAGCATAGCCATAGAGGTATTAATTAGAATAAATGTTATACATAATCTTTATTTATGATACACTTTTATATCCAAAACCTTGCCACCAGTGTAGCCCTAGATCACATTGCATACATATGCAGTCTGATCAGGGTGTACACTGTTCGCTAACATTTTACTAAATCCTTGCTGATGATTCCTAAGGAATAATTTATCAGATTGCTGAAGTTTGTTGGTTGATCCAGGACAGCAACAGTGACATCGAAATGTCACAGGTTGCAACTGCGAGCAGCAGAAAGATTTCTTTTTGTGAGGACAATGCGTCACACACCAGTAAGGCCTAAAAAGTGTTTGTTTTAGGTAACCCGACCCTACCTAACATTTTTATAGATAAAGCGCCGACCCTACATTTTTTTAGACGTTTCCGGGGACAAAAATAAAATTAGTCTGACATGTTTTATGCAATAAAATACATATTAAAGATGCTAAAAAACAACAAATACACGTATAATAAAAGTAAAATATAAACAAATGTAACATGCCTCTAGCCTAAATAACTTTTTTGAAGAACCTACACTGTTTGCTATTGGATTGTGGGAACATGTTTGATGTCTCAATTTCAGATACGTGGTTGTGACTGTAAAAATGGGGCTTGAGGGAATTATGACCAGTGTAGCAGCTGATCAAATAGCATACTCATGCCATGATAACAATATATAATGCTTGTTAGAAGTGTTTCACTGATGTAATGGCAAACAGTGCAGATCCTGATCAGACTGCCAGAGCTCCAGGTAAGGTGCGCATTGGCGTATTTTACACAATTATTTTAGCTGAATACGCATTGATTATCAAAAGTGGGAGTTCAACATACGCACAGCAATGTGGAAATACGCATTGATTTTCAAATTGAGTAGTGAAAATACTGTTATAAAGTTAAAAATTCACTTAGTTGAGCTGCAAAAAGCAAACAGTAACTCAAATAAGTGAATGTTTAAATTGGTTATATTGTTTTTATCATTTGCTACCTATTTAGTAATAAACAAAATCAACAATTCATTTCTGAAAGTAAATTACGCAATGATTTTGAAATCAGGGGGTATACATGTAGTACGCTTTAGACACAAAGCTCATCTGGAGCTCTGGACTGTGCGGATGCACAGGCTGATCTGGATCTACACTTGTTGCAAAACTCATAAGCCCCGTTTCTCCAGTCACAGCCACAGATTAATTTCATTGTTCACATACCTATCCTTGCAAACAGCATCATCTGCATGTGTTTGTCAACCACGACCGGGTCCTTAGAACTGTAAGCCCCGAGCGATGGGTAAAAATTGGTGCCAACATCGCCTGGTGGTACATGTCGACCGGAGGGCCATTTCTTAGACTCTGATGTCTTCCAATGCTGTAGGTATGGGTGGTTCCAGTGAAGATATTCCCCGTCATGTTCAGGATTGCCGTACCAGGGGTAGTAAAATGTATGAACATTGTAACATGGATTTACAGCAAGGTCACTTTTAAATAGTTTTTCTATGTCAAGACTGTGTGCATATGTTCCTTGACCAGACTTTGCAGCCATGGCTGTGGTTTTCTGTCTTATCTCTGAGTTTGAGACGGTTCGATTTAATTTTTGGATTTTGTTAGTCTTTGAATGAACCTTTTTCAATATGGGAAGTATATTTTTTGGATTGACAAATAGTCTATACTCCTCAGACACATTGGATTTGTGTCCACGTCCAGATAGCTTTCGGAGTTGTGCAAAGTAAAAATCATCGACTCGTGTTAACAAGCTAATAGCCAGTCCAATGGAAACACAGATGCATACACATGTACCCCAGACAAGAATTTTTTTCTGTATTGACTGCTTGCGGCAGAATAGTCCCCACAGGCTCATTGTTACATATGAGTAGACACTAACATTTCTATTTCATATATTTCCTGGAAAAATCTCTGCTTGCAAGTGATTATTTTTCCATTTTCAATTGACCTGAAAAATTAAGAAATGTGGCCTGTCAGTACACAAATTTTGCAAACGAGTGTTTAATAATCTAGTGCTGGCAAACAGATAATATATTTTCTATGTGAAGACTGATTGACTGGGGTTTTATGTCCATTCAACAACAATGTCTATACATTGAATATACGGTTGAATAAAAAAAAAGTCAGTTTGAATAAAACAATTCAATCGGCCATTTTACAATGTGCCAAAACGTCTTTTCCTACAACGAAAACTGGTGAATTACTATATTATACAGTAGCGTAACCTGTCGGGATAACTCCCGCATCAGGAATTTTCGAAAACCACATTTGTCAATAATCACGGAAAATTTCACGGTCAGTTTCCCGGACATTTTTTGCAGAAGACACCTATCTGTCAAATGGAGCAAAATGTTCCACATCGCCCTTGGTTATGTAAGGTTGTAATCAAATTTGTTATAATACCTTCAAAATGTTGTATTTCAGCTATTCCCACTTTTGTCCACTCATAAACATCATTATTCAAAAAGATTTACAAAGCATGGTTCTGTCAGTCTGCGTTTGAGAAGTCGATATGTCATGAAAACAGACTGGTAGCTATCAAATTACCAGAATAGAGCTTCTCATTATACTGGGGGGTCTTATATGAAAAACAATAAAAAAACTAACCCAGAATTATATTTGATTACACAGATGTAGATATAAACTCTGTGTTTTTAGTAGAATTTATTGTTCTGTTGATTATAAAAATGCTCAGAATAATATGCAACAGTTTGTAGATTGTTATAATCTTGTTGTTGGTATAAATCCCACTTGTAGTGTGCACCATAATGAATATGGTAAAATAGCATGTACCACAACTGAAAATTAAACGTGATCTGAATGCATCTTGCATTATGATTATTAGCAATGTGATAATATTATTGTCATTTATGACTGGCAAAGTAAATGGTGGAAAATTGTTTACTCTACACTCCTCTGATAATTTAGGCAACAATTTTTTACACGGACCCGATGGTGCAATATAGGATGAGTATAAACCAACAACAAAAATCCAGACTCTGAGGTCACAGTCTATTTTCTACAAGTGCCTGGACGATACGTTAACAAGATGGACGACATAGAAACAAGCGCGACTTTTAGATAAATCTGGTTTCACAGCACTTTTACGATAAGTGTATTGTTTTAAAAAGTTTTGAATAATTGTTTTTATATGCGTATAGCTCTACTGTCTGTTTCACGAAAGCTGCCCAAATTTTACGCCCATATAAACAATTCGAAAACAATATTTTTTTCGATAATATTAAATGTTATCAAAATTTAAGAATGAGCCTTCTTTTTATTTCGTGAAATTTGGTAAAATATTGATTTCATTACGAAAAAAAAATTCGTCATGTTAAATCCCCATAGACATCTTCACGGAGTGAAGATGTCTATGGGGATTTAACATAGGAAAATACTTTGAATTTCAGAATTACTGGACCGATTTTTAAAATTTAACTTTTGTTTTCTTAGTTAGATCATATCCAAGCTATCTAGTCAGGTTTCGGAGTCAATTTCCAAATGTTTTTGTTTTTTGCCTCCTCCCACACTTCCTTACCACTTTTTCCCCCATGTTAAATTCCCATAGTCATAAACAATAATAAATAATATAAATATATAAATAATAAAATCAATATTTGACCGAATTTCACGAAATAAAAAGAAGGCTCATTTTTAAATTTTCCTTTAATTTAATATTATCGAAAATAGTATTGTTTTTTAATTGTCTATATAGCCGTAAAATTTGGGCAGCTTTCGTGAAACAGACTATAGTAACTGGCCAACGAAGGCTTATTATCCAGAACTTAGGTATATCCACTGTAATGATCATAATGCCCCATTTTAAATGATAAAATTCCAATGAGTTTATTGTGATAGTTAGTTGTCATCATATGACTACTGAATGAGTGGTAGTGTTAATAAAAGTGGTTAGAACTATTTATAAACAGTTAAATGATCAGATGATAATTTGGATTTAATAAACACGGAAACCAATGACACAATTACATAATTGGCAGACTTATATCCTACAATGATGTTCTAACAGAAAGAAGGGCGAATCATGTTCACTCATCCAAATACGCATTCGAATAAATACTGGCCACAACATGACATGTACAATTTTATAATAATCCTGCATTATTTTTGGTTCCTTTCTTGTCATATGACAAAGTGCTCTTCTATGTTGTGAAACCAGTAATGGCCTAATTGGTTCCCATAAATTCGACTTCACGTTGAACCAACAGGCAGCGCTCAGCAGCGGGAAACCAGTCTTAGGAACCTGCGAATCCAAGGACAAGTGGCATTATTTTTATCAACATTTTATCTTCTGTTACCTAGAAATCACAAGTAATCATGCCGAGAATCGACAATGATGTGAAACTCGACTTCAAGGATGTTCTGGTCAGACCTAAGCGTAGCACACTGCGTAGCAGGTCTGAGGTAATTATCTTTTGCTGATGGATATTTACAACTGTCCATCTGTTGCTGCAGGCATAACTGACCATTTCCTTATAAGGAGTGTGACAAAATCCACCCATTTGAGAGGTTGACCAGTGTAGCTACTGATCCTGCTACATTTTCATCAACAATTAATAAAAGTTTTGCATTATGAGCCTGGTAAATGTTGCACCTTGGTCACCAAGACCTGAAAAGTTAAGAAATGTGGCGAGTGTTTAATTTATATATAATCAAGTGCTGGCAAAGATATAACATATTTTCTATGTGAAGACTGAATTATGAGCCCTGTAAAAGTTGCACATTGGTCACCAAGAACAGGTGAATAAAATAATGGGTGCCCCTCTGATTTACCGGGCGCAACATATTTTAAAGAATTAATTATATTCATGTAAGGGGCTCGAGCGCGGTCCCCTATGACCCTCGCTATTTACATAAGGTTCAGTTACAAAAGGAAATAGCAATAACAAAATTGTGTTTCCTGGCATAAAAATCCTGCATTCTAGAGCCAAAATAGTGCCACGGAAGACATTTTGCACCACAACTGGCACAAGTGATATATATACTAAGGGTCCGTCCATCTCAAGCCATGGTTCATGTGACCTGCCACAAAAAATCAGGGTTTATTGATTTTTGTCTCGCCCGTGAAAGCGGAAAGTGAGACTAATGTTTTGCTTTTCCGGAGTCGTCGTCGGCGTCATTCAATGTTACGTTCTTGTGTTACAATCATTACTTCAACACCTTATCAGCTACAGTCATCAAACTTTATACATACCTTTACTATGATATGTAGATGAATATAGGACTATTCTCGGGACCCCAGGGTCGAGGTCAATGCGGAACAAGGCGAGACATTTGATTCCGCGGAATTCTTGTTAACGTTTTCTGACCATTAACACACATGTACACATAGCAGAAATATTTATATAAATCTTTCATGTGATACATGACCACTGTTCCATCTGCACAGACGTTGTACGTACGTCTAAATGATACAGATCTAAATGTTTCATTTAAGAGGAATTAAATGAGGTTTTCTGTATTCAATATTGAAAGGTATACCATCCGCTCTGATTAGACTGCTTTTATGTTTCATAATCTTGTGACAGGGCACATGTACTTGTGTTAAGTTTCTTTCAGTAGAACATATACATGTACAGTGCTCCAGATATGGAATTAGTAATTGAGTTGTTTCACTCCCATCATTTCTGAAGCAATTAGGTATTTCAAAATTTTAAATAAAATCTCACTACTGTTTATACATCAAACAGACAGCAATTATTCAATTAGTTTGTTTGAAATGAAAACATATCTTGGCATTTCATTAGAATTGTCTCCTTGGAGAAAATTCTAATGAAATACCAAGATGTGTTTTCATGGAAAATAAGAAAAATATGCTACATTTGTGGTCTGTTTTCTGCAGCATGATAAGGTACCACAAAATTGTTATTGCTTTTTGATACTCGCTACTTCGGATTTTCAATTGGGTTTTTCGGCAATTTTAATTGGGTATTTACGCAAATACGCAGCTTATCTGGAGCTCTGATATATTCCCACTGTGATCAATTCCACATATTATTTTCCTTACAGCTACAGATCTTGTCCACAGATCTTCATTTATTAATATACTGCTTGCAGTGACATATACATGTAATATTGTCCCTGGATGCAAGCGTTTCTCATTGAATTGCCTTGGGACATGGAAGTGTTTCACATATTATATATTCTTAACTTGTGGCTGTTACTGGAGAAATGGGGCTTATGAGATGTGTGACCACTGGCAGTGTAGCTCCTGATCAAATAGCACAAAGCACAATTCTACTGGCTGATAATGATCTTATTGCTTTTTACAAGCATGACTGATGTTTCATTGATGGTTACTAATATAAATTATATAATGGCAAACAGTTTCAATCATGATGAGACTGCTGATCTGGGTCTGCACTGGTTACAAAACTCATAAGCCCCAATCTTCACCCATTACCTTGATACTTCACATGGGTGTTTATCATCATTGTCGCGCCCGCTTGCGGAAAGCGCGATATAGTCGGCATTTTGGCATACGTCCGTCCGTCCGTGTGTCCGGTTAAAGTTTTTTCATCTACTATAATTCTCTTTTTTAGTGTCCATGCCTCGCCCCAAGGCGCGACATGCAGGCAACCGCCATCTAGTCTACAAAAAGTGGCCTCGTTTCTTGTTGTTTTTTTTTCAAATTCTTTTTCCATTTTTAGCCAGGTTTTTTGAAAAAAAATCCAGGCTATTGGATTGGCATACCTCGCCCCAAGGCGCGACATGCAGGCCACGGCCATCTAGTCTACAAAAAGTGGGTATAATTATGTTATCCAAGTGTCTATGCTTGGAAAAAACCTGGCCTTTGTGGCTTTGCCTCGTTTCTTATTGTCTAGTAGCATAAGGTCGTAAGTGCTATATACCGACTATTATCATATACTAAAACAATTATTGACTAGTGAGCCATAGAATATAATATGATATTCTATGGCTCACTAGTCAATAATTGTATACCGTAATATGTTCGGGCCAGTGAAAATTGCTTTCTGGCCCAGGCTCGAGGTCAAGGCGGCGGGACAAGGCGAGACATTTGATTCCGCGGAATTCTTGTTGTTTTATAATAACAAACTAAAGTAGTTGTCTTTCCTTTTTTTAGCTTGACTATTCGAAGAATAGTTGGAGCTTATGTTGTCACCCCGGCGTCCCCGTCACGTCACGCCTTGGTTAATGTTTTTAGTCAAGCTTGTATATGGAATACTACTGGCCCTACACCCACCATAATGGGACAACTTCATCTCCTAGTGATGTACACCAATAACCCCTGATCTATATTTGACCTTGACCTGCATTTCCTCTTGAATTACTTAGTTAATTCCCCTTGGTTAAGATTTTTAGTCAACCTTGGTTAAGGTTTTTAGTCAGGCTTGTACATGGAATACTATTGTGCATACAGACATCATACTTGGACAACCTTTTCTCATAGGGATGTACATCAATAACCCCTGACCTATATTTTACCGTCACTTACATTTAACCTTGAATTACTTGGTTAATGTGTATAGTCAAGCTTGTATATTGAATACTCCTGGGCCTACATCAACCATACTTGGACAACTTCATCTCCTAGTGATGTACATCAATAATCCCTGACCTATATTTGACCTTGACCTACTTGTATCATTGGATTACTTAGTTATTTCCCCTTGGTTAAGGCTTTTAGTCAAGCTTGTATATGGAATACTCCTGGGCCTACAGCAACCATACTTGGAAAACTTCATCTCCTAGTGATGTACATCAATAATCCCTGACCTATATCTGACATTGACCTACATTTAACCGTGAATTACTTACTTAATTTCCCTTGGTTAAGGTTTTTAGTCAACCTTGGTTAAGGTTTTTATGCAGGCCGCAGCGACCTTCTTTGTCAAGCTATGTGTACATCGACAACCCTCGTAGTCGAGCTATGCTGTTCTCCTACAGCTCTTGTTGTTAAAACTGGTTAATGCATGTATATTTACCTATTGTCATCTACAATACATCTACCGGTATTGCAGGAAGCAGAAACCAGGATCATAAAGCAAGAATAAAATCCCATTTTATGCTAATGGCATTTCTAATTATGTTTGTTATGTCCTGGTTCTTGCAGCCTGTGATACCAAGTTACATGTTAGGGAGAGGATTTATATAAGCTTGCTTTCAATCCAATGCCATTTGTATAATTATCTATATACTACGATTGATGCCTTACTTGTAAATAATATACAAATAAAATATGTTTAAACTAAGCCACATTTACGACATACCTGCAACAAAAAGCCAACAATGTCTAAACTGAATATTCAGGATTAGGCTGATGGTAAAATCAAAGTACTGAAAGTACTGAAATATGTTATCTCCACAAAAACTGACACTTGCAGAACTAGAGACTGAAAGTTGCATATTTTCTCAATCATCATCCAGAGGCAAATGTACTGTGATGGTGCAAACCCATTCCCATTTCTCTAGAATAAATTACTGTTTGAAACTCCCAGAAAAAAGTGTACGAAACTGGTGGCTAACTGCTCACTGCTACCTAACTGTAAGAACTAAAGATAATAGCTTCGTATTTTCCAGAATTTAACTGATAACCGGAGCACAAAACTGTGTAAACTATAGAGAATAGTACATGTATATAATTCCAGCACACAAATATTTACACAATTCACTAACATTTGATTGGCCCGTAGCAAGTCTCTGTCCAAAATTTATATCCCAGTAAACTCCCACGCCGAACTACTTTCCGTAACCGTGAGGCGCAGTTAAAATAATTCTTAAGAAAACGGAAAATAAACACATTTTCTTGATGAATTTATTTCAACTGCTGGAATTATAAGGAATGAATGGCCTTTTTGTGGAATTTATCGGGGATATAAACTTGGAAAAGTCGCGGGAATACTGGACGAGGCCTTCCGGCCTTCGTCCAGTATTCCCGCGACTTTTCCAAGTTTATACCCGATAAATTCCACAAAAAGGCCATTAATTCCTATAATGTAGAGTTTTAGATAGAAAGCAAGAAGGACCAAAACCCCATATAATAAGTTGGCACTATTTTCTTGGTCGTACTCGCTGTTTAGGCGTAGCACGATCAATGGCTGCCCCCACTATTACCGTAAATCTGCCCTGCCAGGGGTCTGAAGTTGTACTTAAAGTCCGATTTGGTACAGAGGCGTCACTTGAAAACTATTTTCTGTTAGCTTTCCAAGTCCAACTTCGGACCCCTGTGCCCTGCCACAAGAAAAAGTGGATTACTGGGTGTACATTGAAACCTCTCGAGCAACAAATACATTTAGTTTTTTAACTACTCCCGCCCACAGATACTGGAATCAATTTCAGGTGAACCTTCTGCGTGACTTCATCTTCCGGAATTCGGGCCAGACCTACACAGGGATCCCAGTCGTAGCGGCCAACATGGACACAGTGGGAACATTTGAGATGGCCAAAGCTCTAGCAAAGGTATGACATTGGACTAGTGTGTCGAATTATCAACATGGAGCTTGCATGGATATGGAGAATAGTAGGTTAGTGCCGTGAATGGGAAAATATCTGGCAATGCTTAGGAAATGGGATGAACCGAGCCCATGCCGTTTCCATGCCGCGCCAGATATTTTTTTCCCATTCACGGCACTAACCTACTTATCTATTTATCCCGTCAACACTACAAATAGAAAAAAATAACCCCAGCCGTATCCTCAAAATCGGAGAATCGAACTGCACATATACATACGCAGTGATTAGGTCATATTGACAGGATATCAAAAATGTTTTACGGCACATACGCGCAGTGTTGACAGGATAAATCGTTTTACAGTCAAAGCGGCCCGTATTTGGTCAAAACGGCCCTCCTAAATTGGTCAAAAATAAATGGCCCCAAAAAAATCAGGTTATCATTTTTATTTTATGTATTTTTCAGCGTTTTTTTATAGTATATACTATATAGCTTCTTTATTACACTCTTGCGAGTTATTTGCACGGGTTTCGCTGTGAGAGAAAACACGTAATCAACTCAAATGCACTCAAATATATCTGGTTCATATCTGCATAATTTGGATTTAAAAAAGTTTACATGACGTCACATTTGACGTCACGTAACGTCATAAAGCCGTGGGTACAACGTACTTCAGGAAAGTTTTCCTGTCGTATATTTCATGTAGTAATTTAGGAGATAACTGTATTGAAATTTGTAATTTGGGGAGATACTCTGTTATAGCTATATGGGAATTTGCACACACAGTCTGATCAGGATCTACACTATTTCCCATCTTGTACATAACCACTTGTTGATGTTATAGCTATAGCCTATATGGGAATTTGTATTCAGTCTGATTGGGATCTACACTGTTTCCCATTTTGCAATTTATTTTATTTGTTTTTATAGCCATACTGTAAGATAAACTATGTAATTTAATTGTTGCAATATAGCCAACCAGCACATAACTGAATTTGCAGTGTGATCAAGGACTACACTGTTCGGCAATGTGTTATAGTCTACATGTGCTGTATTTATTCAAATCTATAAAATACTATTATTATTATTGGCTATAACGAGTTGTTATTAACCCTTTCCCTGTTTTGCGATATTTCGACTCTTCCAAATCCAGAACATCTGAATAAAAGAATCAAATGCTGGGTCAAATGATGGTTAAATTATCTGATAGAGTAGAAAACATTGTGGGAAAAGGAGAAATTGCTTGTTACAAGCAATTTCTCCTTTTCCCACAGTGTTTTCTAAAGACATCTTCTGCAGAGGCATGAAAAGTCGTTTCTATCAGGGAAAGGGTTAATTGTGTTGTATCCCCACTAAAATACAAGGTGTTAGATAATGAGCCTTTGTCTACATAAAGGCGTGACTCGAAAAACTTCCATGGTAATTGATAAGATATTCAAACCATACACAAATATGAAAACAATATATTGCATGCATATTAAAGTTTGTTTTCATCAATATTCATAATACAAGGAATATTAAGAACATATATATATAAATATATTTTTGTATACATATATAGAGGATATTCATATTTTTGCAACGAATATGACATATATGTTCATCCAGTGGTGTGAAATATGGACATTTCACACCACTCGATGAACATATATGTCATATTCGTTGCAAAAATATTAATATTCTATTTATTATATACCGCTCCATGGAAATTAGCAGTTTTTTAGACTGTATACGGTAATGAATGTGTATTTGCAGCCTATTTGCAGTCCGGCACTGCAGATGCGCGTTATGAATATAGATAGCGGAAGCAGTCGTATTTTCACCGGACGTTGTTTATTTCATCGATGAGAACATATGACTTTTATTTACATTCGTATAACTATGTATTTCATGGGTAGGTATATAATAAATATATATATATATATACATGTATGTATAAACACGTATATTTATGTCATCCCTGGTCCAAAAGTGAGTGTCAAACCCTGACATGCACATATCATTACAGATATATTCCAGTAACATGCACATAATTATATTAATATTCTCAATTTATTTACCTATTTATTTTGTTGACACAGCAACATGGCTTGTTTGTTGTATTTACAGCACATGATGTTCACCACAATTCACAAGCACTACACCATCGATGAATGGAAGGATTTTGCTGCCAATAATAAAGATATACTTGACGTGAGCTGATGTTATTTTCCTATCTTTTGCCTATCAATTCAACACTGCAGATCTTATGTGACTGTGACTGGTGAAATGGTGCTTATGGGATTTATGACCAGTGTATATCCAGATTCCTGGTCAAATAGCACACCCCTGTAGCCAGATAATGATCTATACTGCATGTGCATGACGGGTGTTTCATTGATGGAATGGCGAACAGTGCAGATCCTGATCAGACTGTGCGGATGCACAGGCTGATCTGGATCTACACTGATCACAAAACCCATAAGCCCCATTTCTCCAGTCACAGCCACATTTCTGTTCTTTTCCTACCTTTTGCCTATCAGTTCAAGACTACAGATCATATGGCAACATTTTAAACATTGCAGATCCAGATAAGTCGATCCATAATGAGCCGTAATATTATGACTATCGGAACAATTTGAAAATTAAAATGGAAGAGAGACAAAATGACTGTCAGATACTGTATGATGCTGCATTTCTGGAAAATAGCAAAATTTTACATGTATTTAACCCATTGCAGACGGGATACCATTAAAGTAGTATGAAATTTTCTTTAAAAAAATCCCTATTTTCCTTATTTCTTCTCGAAAGTGTACGTTGTCACCACTCATTTGAACCGTCTCTGTGAGATGGTTCAAATGAGTGGCAACAACATATACTTTTATTGAGAAATGAACTAAAAAAATCAACAAAAGTCTTCCTAGACTTCAATGTTTAATTTGTCACATGATCTGAAATGAATGTTATGTGTGCAAACGTTGAATACTATAACATAATTCCAGCTGAAAAATATTTACACAATTCCCTAACATTTGATTGGTCCATAGCAAGTCTATGTCCAAAATTTATATCCCAGTAAACTCCCACGCCAAACTACTTTCCGTAACCGTCAGGCGCAGTTAAAATAATTCTTAAGAAAACGGAAAATAAACACATTTTCATGATGAATTTATTTCAAATGCTGGAATTATAAGGAATGAATGGCCTTTTTGTGGAATTTATCGGGGATATAAACTTGGAAAAGTCGCGGGAATACTGGACGAGGCCTTCCGGCCTTCGTCCAGTATTCCCGCGACTTTTCCAAGTTTATACCCCGATAAATTCCACAAAAAGGCCATTCATTCCTAAAATAACACCAAATGAGTGACTACAATGGTACAATACACAACAGTTATCGTTGCCTTCTGCAGCCCAGGTTCAGCCAATAACGTTTCTTCAATGCAAACATCAGGTTCAATTAAATGGTGCTCAAAATTACCCTTACAATTATAGTGAACCAAATTTCCAATGTTTGCAAATGGTGTAGCCAACTCGTAAGTAGATCATTTTGTTTCCTGTCACAATGTACCATGCATGTCAAATTGTATATGTGAATGAGAACCCCATTATTTTATGTCAGAATGTGGCGTGCAGTACGGGAACCGGCCAGGATGATCTGTCGAAGCTGGGAGACATATTGGGGGCCATTCCAGAGATCAAATACATCTGTATCGACGTCGCCAATGGATACTCCGAACACTTTGTCCAATTCGTCAAAGATGCGAGGAAGAAGTTTCCAAAACACACTATCATTGTAAGTAGTAGTAGTTGATATTTAAAGGTACATGCCCACTCAGTAGACACAAAATGTTCTTTATATCAGAGACATCATATGAGACATTTTCTGACAAAATGAACATTCATTCACCATTACCCCACGCATTGATTGGCATTATTATACATTTTATGTCAGACCTAAATTTCCACACTGATATCAGGGGTTTCCTTAAAATGTTAACAGACTATGTATTCTCTGTATTTATTTTTTGATGTGCAATGATCATACTTTATAATCTGTAGAAAATATTATTTTTGCAGGTGAAGCATTTAATTAGTATAAATAATTAAAAAATATCACGCCTCATTTGCATATGAAAATAGTCTGATACCACCGCGCGTCACTATCAGTGATATAAACATTACTAAATGTATAGCAGGCACTCGTAATTTTTAGAACGAACTGGTGGAAACGTGACACAATAATACGCTTATTTAATTCCTATAAAGAACATTTTGTGCTTACTGAGTGGGCATGTACCTTTAAGGATGGAATTTGGCTCAAAATTGAAGTTGGTCATACCCAGAATCATTGCAAGTTGCATTGGTGATTATTTAACCCATTAAAGACGTGATACAATTACAGTAGTACATGTATGAAACTTTTTAAGGGAAACAAATCTTTATTTACTTTATTTCATCTCAAAAGTATATGTTGTTACCACTCATTTGAACCGTCTCGACGAGACGGTTCAAACGAGTGGTAACAACATATACCTTTATGAAGAAATAAACAAAATAATGAAAAAAAATTATTGTATCCTTAGACTGAAGAGATTAAGGGGTTAAGACATTTTTTATTATCTCCCTTCTGAGTCTTTTCTTATGAATTATTAAATTTTACTCTCATTATACATATTCCTCCAAAAGCTTATGTATTACTATAATTTATCAGCACATTCTTGTAGTTGATTTTGTGACACACAGAAAATATCACATCTATTTCATGAAAAATCGCACATCTTCTTAAGTACAAAATCACACGGCTTATCTCATATTATCAGTGAGTGCAGGACAGGTACAATGTATTGTAATCCATATATAGGCGGGTAACGTGGTGACGGGGGAGATGGTGGAGGAGTTACTGCTGTCCGGGGCGGACATCATCAAGGTGGGCATCGGCCCGGGCTCCGTGTGTACGACGAGGAAGAAAACCGGGGTTGGCTACCCACAGCTGAGCGCGGTACTCGAGTGTGCTGATGCTGCCCATGGCCTTGGGGGACACATCATCTCTGTATGTATGTTACACGTATTTGAGACATGCCATGTGATTTTGTACCTTCGGACATCTGCGTAATTTCGTGAAATACGTTTACAAAATTTACAATATTTTCCGTAAATGCTGTCAAAAGTTGACAAATTTTCAGAGTACATGCGGAATGTACTCTCAAAATGTTGATATCTTTTGACTTTGCTTATGAAAAATATTGTAAATTTTGTAAACATATTTAATGACATTACGAAGATGTCTGAAAGTACAAAATCACATGGCGTGTCTCATATGTGGTTGTGACTGTAGAAATGGGGCTTATAGAATTTAAGACCGGTGATCAAATATCACACTCCTTAAGCTCGACAATGTTCTATATTGCCTGTTAGATGCACGGCAGTTGTTTCATTGATGGCGGTCCCGGCCTTAAATAACCATAGCCGTTAGGCCGTTAAACAGCAATAAACAAACTAATTCATTTAGGGAATGGCGAACAGTGCAGATCCTGATAAGACTGTGCGGATGCACAGTCTGATCTGGATCTACACTGGTTGCAAAACCCATAAGGGCTGTTCCAGTAAAACATACATGGGGGGGGGGGGGGAGGGGGGGGGGGGGAGGGGAAGACGCCACATTTTGAATTTGGGTAACCTATCCATAGATGCAAATTAATGTATTTGACACCCACCCTATAGATGCGATTTCCCTGGGAAACCACCCACCCATATCGAATCATCCCATTAGCGATTCTTTCCCAAATAGGACAAAATGACGATGATTTTTTTTTTTTTTTTATGGACGCATAGCCTCCTTTTGTCTCACCGATGTGAATGTGCAGCTGATCACGTTTGCACATTTCGTAAATTAATCCGAGCAAACTGGGAATAACATCAATTATTGGTCCCAGTAACAAAGCAGTGCTAATTGTTATGTGCTCGATTTCATTTTTCCGGCATGCGTTCACGCTCACCATTGGTGGAATATTAATTAGGTGTAAAGGCTGACCAATCGGAGATCGCGTATCAGTGGCGCAGATTAACTCAACCCAGATTAACTAAATTGTTACAGCACTGCCCACGCCCCGGCGCATGTGTACGTGACAACTGGCCTTGTTTCGCTACGTCATAATTGAGCCAGTGCATGAGATAATCAACTTTATTATATAACTGAGATTTTCGCCGAGAATGATTTGACTTTTTTCTGCAAATATATCGGAAAGTTGATAACATTTTCAGAGCAAATACGTAATAATTACTACCGTATTCTGCCGATTATAGGTCGCAAGAGTGTATAAGACGCACCGCTATTTTCAGTCCAAAATCTGGGGGAAAATGTCTTACATGAGATTATAAGACGCACCCAATTTTCCTAACAAAAAAAAAACAAAATGAAAACTCGCCAAGTTGTTGTTGTTATTTATTCCCCGACACTGTTTTTTTATTCGTACCTTGGACGTTTTTGTCCAGTAATTTTCGCTATCATAGTTTGCTATGTCCGAATATTTGTCGACTCTATGTCCGTCGTTATTCCCCGGTCCGTATTTCACCATTTTCTAGTATCTTCAATTACACTGTGAACTCGGTAGTACACGCTTCACTATAACACGTGCTCGGTTAGTACACGGTTGTGCATTGGCTCCCGATTTTTTTGCCTATTTGTATATCAAAATCGTGTTAAAAAAAATTGTGTAACAGACCTAGTGTTGTCATACATGTAAAATCAGTGTTAATATATTTGCAATCATATTGCTGCCAAAAGTGGTATTATATTGTTAATTATTGATTGCGGTATGTATTTTCACTTTTCAACACCATTTACGGAAACTATTTTCGAAATCAATATCTGCGTATAATCCAGAGTGTTTTTTTAACCCGCCCGTTCCTTTCTGAATACACATTTACGGATATGAAATTTATTAAATATTTTTATTTTTGTTATTTCTCACTGAAAGTATATGTTGTAACCACTCATTTGAACTGTCTCGACGAAACGGTTTAAATGGTGGTCGCGGCATATACTTCTGATTGCATAGAGAAGGAAAATATTTAGGATTTTCCGCAAACATTATAAGCGTATCCTCAGCATGAAATAAAATGGTTACTGATTGCCCCCATTTGTATGCAAGGATGAAAGCCACAATTTCG